>APFE030306002.1:0-29840 GCA_000404065.3 Pinus taeda
TAATAAATTAAAAATAAAAAGTAAAATCAACCTAACCAATAATTAAATTAAATACCAAAACACAAATTTTAACTATTAATGAAAAAATAAAATATAAATAATAACCAAAAAAAAATCATTAAACCAACCTAACATATCCTCTTACCTCACCTCTTATTCACTCCACTAATAGAAGAACTCAATGATATTTACCGCATGAAGATACACTTGTCATTATAAATCCATTCACATAAATAATAGAACAAATATTTGTGGCAGCATAATTTCTCCAACGAATTCAAAAATCCCCTTATAAAAGTTCGTGCTTTTTAATAATATTGAATGTCAATTCATGTCTGATGAGTTAAACCACTCGAATTACCCAACATGACTTATGACTTATGTTTGGAGTTCTAATATCATCGGGTCCAATGAAAAGCAATGACCACTGACCAACTTCACCAACTTCAGATCAGATGGTTTATACCTCTTGGGCTTCAATAACCAATACCAAAATTAGAATTAACCTTTGTTGTCGAGTTCGTTTGTAAGATCAAGCACCCACTATAACTACTCCACCACATATACATTTCCACCACATATACATTTGAAATATACATGCCCTCATCGAAATTATGACTTTGACTCATAAACAAACCATCGAATATGATGGACGTATCATGAACCATCAAGCCTGCTAATTCGGCAACCATTCGATCACAAAACTTCAACGTTCTTTATACCTTCGGTTTGGTGATCGACAAGAAGGGGAATGAATGTCATACAAGGTTCCTGTGAGTGCCGAGTGGAGAGCACCGGGAGGCGACCAATCAGGGATGAGTCTGTCCAACTACTTTCCTATGAACATTGATCAGAGTACTCATATGATCCAAGTATATGGTCTGGACGTGGGCTGTTTCATGAACTGATACGTGCTCGCCTTCCACGCCCTTATGCACATTCCCCTGGTCAATTGGACGCTTGTCACTCTATAAAGCTGATACGTCCCTGATTTCCCAATATTTTACTGTCATTCCAGCCAGGTAGACGCATGGCTCTCTGTCCATAAACGTGTCCTCAATATGGGCTTAGATTCTCCATAAATATCTATTTTGGTACATTCTATAATTTTCTCTCGGCCTGCCATACTGAGCCGTCTCTTTCCATGTATCAGTGGTAGACTCTCCTACTCGGATTTTCTCCATATACGTCCTACAATACTATAGTATCCGTTTTTGTCATCCAATCTCTTTGATTCTCTATTGTCAGCGACCCCCGGTTAACTTGTCATTGGCTCTCACTGCATCCGCTGAATGGTTCGTGGTGCTTTTCACTCGGAGAACACTCCAGGTTCAGGTCAGTCTATATACTGGTACCCATATTATCTTCTATTAACATAATTTTCTCAAGTTATAACAGGATTATATGCTGGTTTATAAAGCTTGTTGTGGATTATATTTTATCTATAATATGGGGAATGACAGAACAATTTAATTATGATCTATGACCGATGAATGTGTTTCCTCTATCCCCATTCCCCTAGTGTTTTCTTTGTTCACTCATCGATATAGCTTCCCATGTCTTGGTCCTTTACATTTGGTTGGTCGTGGATATCCATTTACAACTTTAAGAACTATTTCATCATTTCCAAACCTTGTTCTGATATCCGCTTCAGGGTAGGACATTGGTGGTGCATATACGAAATATGCTGTTGCTGCTTTAGATGCCTTGACGTTTCTTCCTGATGGTTTTTTTCTGTTTGGTGTTTTTCTGAGAACAGAGATTGTTCTCTGGTTTTTCCGATGTCGGTTTTTTTTCATTTGAAAATTTTCGGATTGTCTGGCTGGCCATGACATCATATTCACTGCCTCTCCTTATCTTTTCCATAAATGACCGCCGTCACACATTTCTTCCCTTATTGATTCGTGATCTTTCCATCTGCCTATCCGTAGACCATCTTACATGACTGATGGTTGTTTTTTCTAGCTTTTTGTGAGATGGGAAGGTTCTGGTGAATGGGCATTCTAATCCATAGTCCGTCATTCCTTATTCCTTATGGGTGTCATACCATTGTTTGGCTCAAAGATCTTTATTGAGTGGGTTTTTCCACCTAACCATTCCCCTTTATATTAATCTATGAGGTCCTTAGAGTGTCAGAAAATCCATTGGGATCCCCATATCTGACACTGTAGAGTCAAGTTTAAATTCTGCATGGATTTCCTCACTGATCAATCCGCTGAGTCAGCGATGGTTCGGGCCACATTGGACGCTGAGAAGGCCCTTGCCAAACAGGCGCCTATATCTGACTGGAAAGCTACGCTGGAAGCTGACATCATAATTCCTTCCTTATCCGAACAATCTCCTCAGGGTGATGGTATGGCATATCACCGGAGACGTAAACAATACTGACACCTCTCCCCCACTTGCGGCTATCAACTTGGATGGCCCTTTGCTATTAGACATAATCGTTAGTTTGTAGAAGAGGGCACTTGTGGGGAAATGGCATTTCCCGTCAATGGAGGATTCACAAATAAGATCATGGATCGCTACCAAATGGTCTCTTCTCCTGGGCTACTCTCTTACCGTTGTTCGCCTCATGAATAACTGGTATAGTTTTCACTTTCTCCGAGTTAGAGACTTGGATCTTATCTATTCTAAACCCTAGTTTCGAGATAAGAGTTTTTGAGCCCTTCACAAATGGTTCATCAGATTTAATCCACTAAGATGTACGCCCCAAAATAATTACATCTGGTTAAAACTGCCTGGCCTACCGCTTCAACTGTGGACTAAAGAATCAATGGAAAAAATAGGAAATTCCATTGGTCGTTTAATTTACGTCGATCCTGGGTGTATTGGGGCTAAATATAAATGGGTGGCGTGGATTCTCATAGAAAAGGAATTCAGGGGGGGTTTTCCAGAGTCTATTGATATAACATGGGATCTATCCAAAATTCAACAGCGATTAGACTACTGGGGAGTCCCATTTAGATGTTCTACATGTCACAAAACTGGACACCTTTTCCCTCAATGTCCCTGCCATCCAGGAGGTAAGCAGAAGAAAAAGCTTCATACAGAAAAGGTTTCTAATTCACCATGTGATGCAGAATATATGGAAAAGGAATAGCCTTACACCTTGGAGGCATATCGGGCTCCTGATTTAACTATAGAAGTTTCCTCATCTCTGAATGGCCGCTCTCTGGATCAATCTGCCAGCCTCCCTCACTCTCGTTCTTTATCTATGGACCATCCATATAGGAACAATATAATCTCTACAAATCGGCCACGGTCGTCCTCTGAATCTAAACCACATCCTACCAATTTGCCGAGTCTCTCTCCCATTCCTCCGCCACTTGAACTGGACCCTGACCCTGCTATTCCCCTTCCCCCTACTATTTCGAAACCAATGCATATTGTTCCATCTCCCCCTCACATTCAATACATCTCTTCATCTCCTCAATCCCCCTCCTCTCATCTACCCGCCTTATAGAGACCCCCGTCTTCTCCACCCCATGGTTAAACTTTTGTTTTAAATAGAAAAGCTTTTTCTCACTCCTCGCTATCTACATCTCAGAAATGCTCTTCTGATCATAAAGGTAAAGCCCCATATATTCTGCCATCTACGCCGAACTCCCCTCAATCCTCACCAAGAAATTCTTTTGATCACGACATTGATCTTCTCCTTAAACAAGCTACACTGAATCTTCAGCCATTAATGATCCATCGCCCCAATCATTCCCCCTCCCCTATCATTAGCCCAAATTCAGCTGGAAACATTATAGTCCACCGCAAAGAGAAAAGGGGAAGTAGACACTTTCGGGGTAGGAGGGAAAGACAGGATATGGCAATTCGAGACCTCACCTTAATTGACATTCCTGTTTCAGAAATTGCTGTTGATGATGTCTCTGACATGAGTCCTCTTAGAGCAAGCTAGCCTAATGATGTCCCAAAATGATCGACATCCTATCTATGAACATTCGGGGCCTTGGTGCAGACTCTAAATTTCTGGCCCTTAAAAACCTTTTTGTCTCATCCAAATTGAAAATGCTTCTTATACAGGAAACCATGCATGACAATCTCCAAACTATTACATATTTCAGGAGGATGCTTCCAACTTGGCATATGGTTGCTTCAAGTGTTGTGGGAATGTCAGGGGGTTTAGCGGTTTTATGGGATCTGAAATGGATTAGGGCAACTGCATTTCAATGTTTCACTGGTATACTTGTTCTAGCCCATATTCGTGGCTCTTCAGACCCGGTTCATATATTAAATCTATATGCACCATATAAGGAACGTTTCCCTTTTTGGAACAATATTATATCTTCTGAATTACTTGAAATCGATTCTCTGATAATTGGTGGAGACTTTAATTGTACCTTTTGCAATGAAGAAATATGGGGCAATGGCAGGAAATATGATCCGATGGGGAGGTTCATTCGGGAAGCCATTATACAAAATAACTTTGTTGACATCCTGCCAAATTGTCGAGGACCCACTTGGGACAATGGGCGATCTAATAATTCATTCTTGGCAAAAAAACTAGACAGATTTCTCTTGCATGAAAATCTGATTGAAAGATTCAGCCCCCCTACTATGAATATCATTCCATCTTTTATATCTGATCATCGACCTATTTCTATTCATTGGAATCATGTTGGTTGCAAGTTTGGATATCTGTTCAAATTCAATCGCACATGGCTTGCTGATGGAAAATTCAACAAATTTATAAATGATACATGGAAGCCCTCTACCAAGTAGTATAATGACCCATCTTGGCATTTTCTTGACCGTCTGCAATCTCTTCGAAAAAAGGTCAAAAAATGGCAGAAGGAGAAATTGGCCTCCAATAGAAAGGAACTAAAGGATATATGCAGAAAATTGGAGCATTTATCAGCTCAATTTAAATATCCCACCATGTTGTCCTCCATTAGAAAAAATATTTTGGATTTAGAAAAAAGAAAACAGCAGATATTAGAGGCTGAAGAGGCCACTTGGAGGCTAAAGAGCCAAGCGTTATGGCTCAAAGAAGGAGATAAAAATACGAAGTTCTTTCACAGGTTTGCAAATAAGAGAAGGGAAGAAAACACTATTTGGGAGATCAAGGACAAGGAAGGAAACTCACATTCCACTCAGGAGGCCATATCTCGAGAAGCTATGAAGTATTTCAAAAAGGCATACAGCAAGAATTCTGTCTGTGACATAGAAGATATTCTATGGGGAATAGACCCATATCCCACTATGTTTGATGAAAATCAAAACAGAGCTCTATTTGTTGAAGTTTCTGAAGAGGAATTATTGACAACAATGAAATCATTCCAGAAAGACAAGTGCCCTGGACCTGACGAGTGGTCCATCAATTTCTTCATCCACTTCTTTGAGATATTTAAGACAGATATTCTAAATCTGGTTGAGGAATCGAGACTGCAGGGTTTCATAAGCCAAAACATTTCATCAACTTATATTGCTCTAATCCCCAAGAAGAAGCTCTCCTCCACTTTTTCAGACTATCGACCAATTTCATTGTGCAACGTTCTATACAAAATCATATCGAAGATTATTGCCACCCGTATAAGGAACATTTTATCTCTACATCTGTCTCAAGAACAACACGGTTTTCTGAAGGATAGGAATATATTAGATGTGGTGGCTCTCACCCAAGAATGCTTACATTCAATGCACAGCAGGAAAATAGAGGTTGCTCTTTTGAAAATCGATCTTAAAAAGGCTTATGATTATGTGAACTGGGGTTTCATACGATGCCTTCTGGCTAGGATTAGCCTAGATGTCAGATGCATTAGATGGATCATGTCCTGCGTGGTGGAAGTCAATTATGAAATCCTCATAAATGGAATCCCAACCCCATTCTTCAAAGCAGCCAGGGGTTTACGTCAAGGCTGCTCTCTGTTGCCACTTCTCTTCATTTTAGTAATGGATTCTCTAAGCCTCCATATTAAGAATGTGATCCAGCAAAACATATGTAAGCCTCTCCCTATATGTAGAAACATTCTCATTTCGCATAATTTCTTTGACAATGATATCTTATTATCAACATTGTTGTGCAGAACAACATGGTTATGTCTTCATGAAATCTTGGGAAGATTTCAAAAAGCCACCGGCATGCATGTTAATGATATAAAATCTTCTTTTCATGTTGAAAATATAAATGGAGATCTTCTCATATATCTAACAGATCCTTTTAATATAAAAGCTTTTCCCATTCGGAATGGATTGAAATACTTGGGCTATAATTTGAAACCAGTGGGATACAGAGCAGCTGATTGGTCATGGATACCGGATCGTTTCTATAAGAAAATAGTTTCTTGGGAATACAAATGCTTATCCTTAGGAGGCTGCACCATCCTGGCTCAAGCTGTGTTGGCTCAAATCATGGTTTATTGGGAGCACCTCTTCTATATCCCTTCAGCTATCATCAATTGTCTCAATAGAACGATTGCTAATTTCATATGGGGAGGACAGAAGGATAAGAAAAAATTCCACTTGACTAAGTTTTCGAAGCTGTCTCAGCCCAAAAATATGGGAGGTTGGGTTATATTGGATCTGCACACATTTAGAAGAGCCCTCCTCTGCAAAACCCTGTGGAAAGCGATTATGGGAGAATCCATTTGGAGCAAGGCCATTAGAGCTAAGTATATGGACAATCAGGACATGACTTATTGGTACAGACAGCGCAATATTGGATCCTCTAATGGCTCACCTATATGGAGAGGATTTCAAAGAATGGAGCCTTTCTTCAGAAAAAACTTAATCTGGAAATTCCAATCTAGATCTAATATTATTATTGGCATAGATGATTTTGCAGGTGCGGAAGAAAAAATCAATATTTCCACCCAGCTTTTGAGAGAATTACACAACAGGGATTACTTCTTTTGGGCCAATGTCATTCAAAAATGGGATGGAGCAGTTCCTATATGGAAATCTGCTATAGAAATTCAACTTAACGGCGCACTGGAAACAAAATGGAATTCCATCATTACTTCAATGCGAGCGAGGGGAATTTGTCGCTCGTTGGATCGGGATTTCCTCATTTGGAAAGGTCTCGGTGGCACATCGACTGTTCAAGCAAAGTAAATATATCTACAGTTACTTTATACAGCATCTGATCCACCTGATAATATATTTCGAACTGCATTTTGGAAAACAGGACGTCCCATAAAAATCATTATCTTTGCCTGGCTGGTTTTTTATAACAAGAACCTCACTTGGGAGAATCTCCAAAAGCAGAAATGTTATGGGCCAGCCATATGCCCCTTATGTAGATCAAATTCTGAGAGCAATTTGCACATTTTTCTTCAATGTCCTCAAACTTAGTTGATTTGGCAGAACCTAGCTGCTCATTTCGGTTTCGTCAACGTCAGTGCTCCTTCTATCACTGAAGCTTTCACAGGATGGAGTAATATGTATATCGAGTGGAGGCCCATTGCACTGTTAACAATCTGGGCCATATGGAAGTGGCGCAACAGGATTATTTTCAATTCCATAAGGGATCTGCAATCAACAGTATTTGAATCTATCCTTTGCTTGTATAATGCGATTGGACGACCTTGTCAATCCAAAGCCAGGCATGGAAGGCAGACACAGTGCAAGAATGCCAATGTTTATCCTTGTGCCTATTTTGATGAAGCTGCCCAACATGGCACATGTGCCTGCGGAGTTTTCATTATCATTGAGGAAGGTCAAGTTTTTGACATCCATTGGAATGGAGGAGCTGGATCTAACAATAAAGCAGAAGTCATGGCCCTGGTTGGACTCCTATCTATATGTGACTTACTTGGCTTACAAAAGCTTCATATATTTGGAGATTCGAAAGTCATCATCGAACACGTACAGTCTAAACATATCATAAGAAATATACACCTCTCAGGATAGATGAACAGGGTTGAGTCTATGTGGAGCACTAGGAAGGACTACACTATTTCACACATTGCCAGGGATAAAAACCAGAGGGCAGATGCTTTATCAAAACAGGGTCTATCATCTCCACAGGGTATATGGAGGATGCAAATAACAGTGGACAACATTTCTCATCAGATCCAAGACTTTTCCATGCTGGCTTTGGCATATGGCACTGACAACTGAACTAACATTTTGTACATAGGTTCTTCTAGCAATATCTCTCTATACGTCCTATCATTTTCAGATCTGATATGGCTCCTTAAATCCTTGCTCTCCACGTGGTTATGATCCTCTATATTCAGTCATATCTGATGGTCCTCATATGAATTGTTGTACTTTTTGATGGATGCATATAAATTAATCATAAAGCTTTTTTTCATGCTAAAAAAAAAAAAAACCATTTTATTAGGTTTTCGTATTTATGATATAATGTTTTATATAGGAAAAATTTATTGGGTTTTATTTAAGGTAAAAAATAAATTTCATTAATAATGGACTTAAGATAATGAAGAGAATATTATGAAAGGTAGTTTCATAGTTTAATTTTGTTTATTATAATACTTTATATTTGAGAATTAATTTATATCTTTTCTTTTAATGTAAGAGATATTATTTAAAGGAATTTTAAAGTGGAGGATTTGAGCAAAAATTCATTTAAATAATGGAATATGTATTACATTTAGTTAACATAATTATTATTAATGTGGTTTCATTCGAGAAGTTACAAGAACTAAATGGGAAACGAATTCCCAAAGATATAAAAGAGAATGTAAGGGTTTCTTCACGAGTTTTTTGGCAGGGTGGAGGAGGATATCTCTGAGGAAGAATACTTTAACTATTACAACCTTCATGTACATGTTGCAAATTGTCTCCTTCATTGTGACATGGATGTTTTGTTAATAATATTATAATTCATTTCTTTATTTTTTTTCCATTTTGTTCTATTTTAATTTCAATTTTATGCATTGGTTCATTTTTCTAGAATGATAGCTTAACTTGATTATTCATTATTCTCAAATATATTAAATGATTTTAAATACTTTGGAATACTTGATATCTAGGGTTTTATAATCATATTTTGAGTTTATTGGTTGCAGGTTTAATTCCATGAGTACATGATATTTAGGGCTATGTACACCATAAATTCAAATGCCATAAAAACCAATTCTTTAAATTTTATTTATTTTTTATTTTATTCTTGTTTTTACTATTTTCCTTGACTCGAAAATGTGAAATTATTAGCCATTATTTGACTTGTTCAGAGTGTCTAATGTTTCACATATTACATTTAATTTAATAAGTCTATAATATTTATTATTTGAAATTATTAAATTAAATTATTGTAATTGTTATACAGGTTAGATAATAATAATACTTGATGTTATGTTATTTAAACCACATAGTTCAATTAGATGTATTTAACACTAGTGTGCCTTAATTTCTCTCTTTTCTTTAATATTTATTTTTATTTCTCACTAACCTTTGTGAATTATGATATATATTAATTGACTTCATTTGTCATTAATGAAGTTTTTATTTAATAAGTTTTCATGAGTTATGTATTGTTGAAGGAAGTGTAACTAGGTTCGGTCTTCATAAATGTACTTTTGATATTTTTACTTATTCAAGAAAAGAAATATTATTTTTATAATATATGACAATGAGTTTCTTGCTCATTGTAGTAGGTCTAGCACATGTCAAAGTGTTATAGGTGAGTCAAATAGTCAAAAGAAAATATTGAAGGCCTTAAAGGCATGTTACACTATGTATAAATATATATTAAAGTCAAGGGGAAACCTCCAAGCAAAGTCAAGTCTACTCCTAGGCAATGGCACCTTTAACAAGCTCCTTCAAGCATGTTGTACAACACCATGGAAACTATCTGAAGTTTTATCAACAAGTCAGCCACCAAACTACCCTCAAAGTCAACCTACAATTAAGAAGACAAGTCAGCCTAAATGAAATCAGTCAAGTCGGCTTAAATGGAGTGAAAATCCTCTATTTATAGAGGTTGTCCACTCCAAAAACAATGCACAACTTGAGATCTGAATTCCGTGAAGGATAGAATGCAAGGAGAAATGAAGTAAGCTGAGGAAAAAGGTCTATAAGGTGTAGCGAAGAAAGAAGGAGAAACAATGAAGGTTAAGAGACTGTTTCCTAGGACATACATAGCCACACATGCGAGGAAATGAAGGACAACTTGCAGCTACAATTGCATATCTCACTTTGTTTGGAGCTAAAAGTAGGCCTACAAGGCCTCCTACTCCAGCATGGAAGGACTCTCAAGCGAAGTAAGGAAGCAAAAACCGAAGTATAAAGCATTGTTTCTAGTGATAGAAACAGTCACATGTGTGAGGTGCAGTAAGGGATGATAGCAGCTAATAGTCCTTTGTTTGTGTGAGAGATCAAGCCTCCAAGGACTCCTAAGCCTAGCGAAGGAGCCCATCTCTGTAAGGTGAAAGGAATCTAATTGGAAGATGAAGTGTTGGAAGACAAAGTTCCGGAAGAAGTGCCAAGGTATAAGGTGCAAAAAGGAGTGAAGACTTGACTTGTGCTTGGAGGATCTCTTTGTCAGGGGTCTAGGGTTTGGCATTGATCAATAGAAGCTTCAATAAGAGAAATTCACTAAGGGGTTTTCCTCTCAAGAGTAGAGAGGTTTTGGCCTTGGCAGAGAGCCAACATCTTGTGTTATTGTTTTTATGTTTTGATAGCAATTTGCTGAAGTACACACATATGCACTAATAAGAAAGGAAGAATAATAAGCTAACAAGAAAAGTAAAAAGACTCCACAAATTGTTATCAAGTAACGAAGAATCACACTACACCACTTTGCCCTAGATTCTTCAACATGTACCTAACATCTCATTTTCCCCAAAAAAAATATTTTATTTAAAACACTTCTTATTCAATAAGCTGCAATATTTATTTGTTTAATTAGAAAATATATTTAATTCAAACTATTTTATAACGAATATTCAATTTTGATTATCACCAGGGAATACCCACTGTGATGAAAGGGAGGTCAGTCCTTATCACCTAGAGTGGGAGGATCTAGGATCCTCAGTAATGTGGTCTCAGGTTGTCCTCAATTACCGAGACAATTTGAGCACCAACATATTTTGGCATCATTATCGGGGATCGAATTGTAAAGATTTTGTTTCCTCTGGTAACTGAGTTAATGGTTAATTATGTGACCCATTGGTAGACATGATTACAATTTTATGCACCTTATAGGGTTTAAGGTAAATCTTTCTTGTTTATTTGTTCACCTGGCAACTCCTTAGTTTAGTTTTATTGTAGATTTTGTTTCAATGACGGTTTCATGGATTTCTTCACATTTTGCTCCTTTGAATTTTTCTGATGCTGCAAATTGTCCACATGAGTCACCAGACATAGAAATATGGGATGCTTACCTGCCCCATTTTCGAAATGACGATGGTGAAAATCTGACACAACATCTTAGATATTTCCACAAGTGCATTCCAAAGATGGGGATACACCATGAAGATGTTCTAATGAAGTTATTCATGATGTCCTTGGAAGGAGGTGCTCGAAAGTGGTACAAAAGTATCCCTCCTGGTATAGTTTCCATTCTCAAAGGTTTTCATACAAGTTTTCGTGACTATCATAAATGTATGTATCCTATAGGATTACTTGACTTTGACTATTGCAAATATAATGATGATAATAACCTTGAAAATCAATATGATGATAACAATGAAGAAACCCAAATGGATTATGAATTTGAAATAGAAGGAAACATTAATGAATCTATTTTTGAAAACCTTCAAAAATTACCATTTATGACATTTATTAATGAACATAATGTGTTGTCAAATCTTGAATATCATGAAAAAAACATTTCTCTTTCTTTAATATGATATCATATAACACATTTATTCTTAAATAAATCTTCATACTATATATCTCCTAGTGGATCTAATCTATCTTTGATTTCATGCTTAGAGGATGATAATAATAATAATGGTAATATAGGAGAGGTTGCATTTGAAATATTTGATTCTACACCTAACTATTTGATTCTACACCTAACTAATCAGACATTATGTTATGTATTCTTGAAAATCCTCGACAACAACTGATAAACAAAGAGATTCTTCCACCTATTGATCATACTCTTAAACCTTTTTGGGATGTTGCAGGGAAACTATTACATGAACTTATCTTTGACTATTTTGACTCAACTTCACCTGATGTTCATGTTGAGTTTTCCCAACCTCCTATTTATGATCGATATGATGATGAATTGAGTCATGAAGTAGACTTACAATATGATCACGAGTTTAGTTCTTGTTTTGAACATACTTTAGATATTTTTAATACTTGTCATAATGAGGGCTATGATAACTTAATTGAATCAATATCTTTGCAACATGTTTATGATAACTATGAGGAAAATGAATTTATAAATGAAAACGAAATTGAATGTATCAATTATTTCCTTTCATATCCTCCTAGTTATTATAGTTATAACCAATGTGATATCCTACAATATAATCATGATTTAAATTCATGGTTTTCAGAACATAAATCTTATAATGAGGAAAACATAGTTTCCCATGTTTCTAATGATGACATCTTTATTCAAAATTTGAGGTTGTTGCATCATATAATGATAATAATTATTTTCATTTACAATATCTTTTGCGACGTACTAAGGAACTTGATCATAGTACTACAAGCTTTGACTTGAAACATGATGACTATTTCGAGGAATACTCTTTATATGTTTTAAATCATGAATCTGAAGGATTTTGTGGGACTAGCCCTATCACCATCTCAAAAAGCAACAAGAATACCTCTTATGAAATAATTGTTAAAAAATTCATGCTTGAAAATCTTGATCATTTAAATTTTCAAATGGGATATCATGACTTTGTGGAGTAATGGATGAATCAAGTTTTTAAAAGAACATCAATTTCATGTTGCTTTTATATCTACTCTCTTCTAGGATGCAAGTTAGTTGAAAAATCTTACTGTTTACTTCCTATACTACAATTTTGGTTAAGAATGGAGCCCAATGTTAGGAAGCTTGTCATTATAAAATTTATGTTTGGCTACACTGGATTTTCGATTTCCTTGATAAATATTGTCATTGAAACATGTTGTATGTAAACCATGTACATAAATAAAACTTTTATTCTTACTATGTTTAGAATCAATAAAGATGAAGGATTTTGCATCTTGAAGAGTCTTTATGCGATCGTAGTAGAATGGAATACACATCTATGAATTCTTAGTACGAACTATATTAATGAGTTTTTAATACTTATTTAAAGACTTTGTTTGTAAATCATGTTTAAGGGGTAACAATATTTAAAGGGATCAAATCTCAGTTTCTTTAATTTCTTCTTCATGTTTAACATTGCTCACCACAACTCTCTTTCATGCTATTTGCACATAAATACTAAGGCATTCCATTGAGTCATAAGAGCTAGACCTATAACCATAAGATTTGGCTTTCATAAAATATAATTGAAACTTTGGTAGGACTAGTTACATTATAGCCATGTATGAGACCTTCCCTTATCACCATACTACCCTTGGTATAGGAACCGATGTTTTCTTGTGTGGGGCATGCTGGTATCTCCATCAAAACCATAAATTCTCGTTGGTAGGAGAGTAAGGCCAATGGTGCTAGATTAAAATCTAGTGTGTAATCCTCCCATTCCTTCTGTTGAGGTAACTTTGGATGGGGTATGTTGATATCTCCGTCGGGGCTATGGACACTCACTTGCAGCAGAGCAAGGTCAGTGATATTGGACTAACTCTAGTGCGTAATCCTCCCATGTTGTGAATGTTATATTTGCTAAATATATTTAACGAAGATCTCTAACGTGAAGGGTAAAACAAGAGTTCAGAGAGTTCCTCATCTCAGGATAGTGGATGACTACATCGGGGCTATGGATGCTCATTGGCAGTGGAGTGACATACGATTCTGGAAACTCATTTCATGTGACCAAAGGGGAACCAAAATCCTTGACAACTAGTCTCCCTAGTTTCAATAAAACTTTACTAAAAAATGGAAGTCACTCTTATGAATCTTAATTAGTTCTATGACTTATGTATTTTCTTGATAATTAACTACAAAAAGGTATGACTTGTTATAGTGTTGAACGCTCTTATGAAGAATGACATATACTAAAATACAATCATGTGCCCTAACTCGGTATTATAATTACTCAATAAACTGAAAATTATGAACAAATATTTTTTGAATATTCGCTAAACTTGTTAATTTTTGCATGTTGTGGATCTCATATGTCTAACTCTTGTTTCATTCTTGTTTTTGATAAATCAAAACTTTGAGATGCAAATACTTTCCTTCTTTTGCTTTACGTTTTGTCCTTGAGTTGTCTTGTCCTCATAAGTCGACTCCATGGCCAATGTGAAGGCATTTGGTATATGTTCTTGATCCTTCATAGGGGAGCATCATCCCTAGTTAGTGTTGAATGTTATCGTCAATCTGACCCTAATTAGATCTTGGCTCCTTTTGTCAGTTTCGCCTCATGTCTCCCTCGTTATATAACTTTCTCTCATATTCTCATAATAAAAAATCACTCCTTCAATTTTCATGTTTGCCCTGCATCAGATATATTATTGTAATGATTATTATAACTTGTAATAAAATAACTATTATACTAATTAAAAAATTAATATCTTAATTTTAAATAAATAATTACAATTATTATTATAATAAGTTAAAATTAAAATTAAATAAAAAATAAAAAGATCAAATCAAATTAACTAATAATTAAATTAAATAACCAAAACACAAATTTTAACTATTAATAAAAAATAAAATATAAAGAAAAACATTAATTAAATAATTAAAAATTTGAAAAATATTTAAAATCATTAAACCTACCTAACATATCCTCTTACCTCACTTCTTATTCACTCCACTCATCATTAATAAAAGAACTCGATGGTATTTACCACATGAAGATACACTTATCATTAAAATGTCATTGACATAAATAATAGAACAAATATTATCCCGATCGGGATGCGGGACGACAGTTGGGACAACCTGGGTGCAGTCATGAATGGTACCTAGGATTTTAATACTGCCATCGCCCGCATGCTTAAGGCAGGGGGTGCGGTGACCCTTTGACATGAATGCATGTTGGGGAGGTGGGCAAGGTGGCGCGACTGGAGGTAAGGCTAGGTATATTGGCAGGATAGGTAACTTGGCATGCAGTGTTAGAAAGAAAGCTAGTGGAGAAGGGTGGCATTACTGTGCAGTGGGAGGATGACGGAACGTGAAGAACCAAGGCTAACGACAAACGCCTACGAACTTCGGGTATGTAATTCGCCTCCACTTCAACATTATAATTATGTTTTGGTTGGGGTTTTGTCGTGGTGAAAGGAGGGTAACTAGTAAGAGAATTTGGGGGATAGAAAATTGTTGGTTGCAATGGGGAAGGAAATTTCTTTCCATTGCCTGGTTTTGTGTCCATACCTTCTGTCAAATGGGTAAAACCCATGACTGCTGGGGGTCAATTGCTTGTTATGGGGTTGCGAAGCTCCACTCTCTGTAAACAAGGTCAGGGGGGAGCTTGATTGTGGCGAGGAAATGCATGAGGGTTAGATGCTCGTAGGAAGGGGTGGGGGAAGTAGCTAGTAGGGGGCTTGGGGCGCAGCCATGCCCGCGGCTCGCAAAGAAAGCGCTAGAGATTCTAGAACCACGTAATGGTCAGAATTCAGTAGAAAATCTCATCACCAAAGCAGCGAAGGCTTACTAAGAAGGGACGGATGCTGGAATTCGAAAATTGCTAGAAGAATGGGAAGAGGAGGTAAAACAAGGAAGCGAGACAAAGGAAGAAATGGATAATTGAAGGACCCTAGTCCCGGATCCAAGTAACACCCGTGGAATAATCACACAGTTCAAGCAAACCCTATACTTGTACTGGTTAATGAAGAGCTTATTAGGCAAGGCGATGGAGAAGATCTTCGTGGGTATGGTGGTGACACTATAGGGAATACTGAACTATAAGAAGTATATGGAGAAAATCCTCTTCTAGCTACATAAATAGGATATTAGGCTGGGCAGAATCAACCACCATATCCCTTGCATACTGGAGTTGTATGATATGCCAGGAGCATCCGCCAAGGATCCAGCACCCATTTCATCTGCCTCAGAGGATCAGAAGGATTAGACTCTTACCCATGCATAATTTCATCTTATGCGGTTAGAGTTTAATTTCTACGTTGCAAATATTAGTTTTTACAGTTATGTAGTGTATGGACATGAGATAGATACATATCTAGCTTGGCTAGAAAGATTAAGACAATATTGTTTTTGGATGGCTTACAACGCCGACCGGTGACCAACAGACTTGGTTTCCCTTCGGGGCAAGTTGAGGCCACCTGGTTAATCAATGTGGCGTAAACTTGCTTATTTTATAATAGAAAATGGAATGGACCTGCCAAGCTTAACAAAAATAAAATAATAGAACAAATATTAGTGGCAACATAATTTCTCCAACGAATTTTAAAAATCCCCTTATAAAAGTTTGTGCTTTTTAATAATATTGAAGGTGAATGAATGTTTGATAATTTAGACCATTAGAATTACCCAATGTGACTTACAACTTGTGTTTTGAGTTATAATATCATCGGGTCCAATGAAAAGTAATGGTCGTTGACCAACTTTAGATCTAATGGTTTATATTTCATTGGGCTTCGATGACCAGTACCAAAATTAGAATTAATCCTTGTTGTCGGGTTCATTTGTAAAATCAACCACCCACTATAACTACTCCACTGCACATAAATTTGAAAAATGAACTTGAGAGGTTAAATATGCCCTCCTCAAAATTATGACTTCGACTCATAAACAAACCATTGAATATGATGGACATAGCATGCCAAGCCATCGAGCCTGCCGATGAGGTTAACTATTGGGCCATTCCACAGCCGACAATCATTCGATCACAAAACTTCAACGATATTCTATACAATATTATATTGTTTAAGTTGTTTAGAAACTTATTTGAAATCTATGTTAGAGTAGAAATTTGAAATTTATAATTAAAATTTTCGATATATATAAGTTTCATATATCTTTTATTTAAACCCAGAATTGTTATTTTCAATGGCTGGGTGAAGAAATTGTACAACATCAATTTAGCATGGGAGGAGCAAAACATTCAACATTTAAAAAGGAAAACTATATTAAATTTAATATTTTGGATTCTATCTTGCATTTCTAGAAAGTATGTTCACATTAAATACATAATTACGACCCAATGTTTTATATAGTGGGAAACAATTTACTGAGTCTCACTTAAGATAAAAAATTAATTTCATTAATAATATTCGTGAGATAATGAGGAGAACATTATGAAATGTAATTTTATGGTTTACTTTCATTTATTATAATGTTTTATATTTGAGAATTAATTTATATATATTTTTTTAATGCGAGAGATATTATTTAAACGATTTTTAAGGTGGATGATTTGAGCCGAAAGTCATTTAAATAATGGAATATGTATTACATTTAGTAAAAATAATTATTATTAATGTAATTTAATTTGGGACGTTACGAGAACTAAAAAGGAAACGAATTCCCAAAGATATAAAAGAGAATGTAAGAGTTTATTTCAGGAGTTTTTTGGCAGGTTGGAGGATGGTAGCTCTGAGGAAGAAGACTTTAACTATTAAAACCATCTTGTATATGCTACAAATGGTCTCCTTCATTGTGACATCGTGGTTTTGTTAATAATAATATAATTCATTTTTTTCTTCCATTGTATTCTATTGTAATTTCAATCTTATGTGTTGGTGCATTGTTCCATAATGGTGGCTTAACTTGATTATGCATTATCCTTGAATATATTAAATGATTTTAAATACTTTGCAATATTTGATATCTAGGGATTTAAAATCATATTTTGAGTTTATTGGTTGCAAGTTTAATTCCATGAGTACATGATATTTAGGGTTATGTGCACCATAAATTCAAATGCCATAAAAACCAGTTCTTTAATTTTTGTTTTTTATTTTTTCTCAATATTTTCCCACAGTAAAAAGTGAAATTATTAACTATTATTTGACTTGTTCTGATTGTGTAATGTTTCACATATTACATTTAATTGAATAACTCTCCAATATTTATTATTTCAAATTTTTAAATTAAATTATTCTAATTGTTATGCATGTTAAATAATAATAATACTTTATGTTATGTTACTTAAACTACATAGTTCAATTAGATGTATTTAACACTAGTGTGCCTTAATTTTTGTCTTTTCTTTAATATTTATTTATATTTCTAGCTAACCTTTGTGAATTATGATATATATTAATTTAATTCATTCATCATTAATGAAGTTTTCACTTAATATGTCTTCATGAGTTATGTACCTACTATCTCTTTTTTCCCAAAAAAAAAACATTATTTGATTTAAAACACTCTTTATTCAATACTTTGGCCTATTTATTTGTTTAATTAGAAAATCTGTTTAATTCACACTAGTTACAACAACTATTCGATTTTGATTATCACCAGGGAATACTCCCTCTCGTGAAAGGGAGATCAACCCTTGTCACATAGAGCGGGAGGATATAGGATCCTCAATGATGTCGTCTCAAGCTATCCTCAGTTACTGGGACAATTTGAGCAGCAACAAGTTCTTTGTTACTTCATCAACAAATGATCACTCTCTTGCACCTTATTTTTAAGGACAAGCAAGTGGATAAGTATAATGTTTTTTCTTCCTTAGAGGACATTAAGTGTATGTTGAGAAATCAACGCTTTTGTCTGGATAATGTTGACCAATGTTTGGCTTCAATGAAAGGTGTTTTTGTGAGCTACTTTGCTTGCAAAGATCTTATTGACCCTCCTCTCAATGATGACAATAAAACGCCTGCCTTAATTTGTTCAGATCATGATCAGTGATGGAGGTGGTTTTAGGTAGTTCGTTCTCATTTTCCATATGCTACAACTTGGTTTCTACAGGGTAGCCTGCATCTTATCTCTGTTATGGGGCATGAAATGGTTTGTTTTATTTGCACCATTTTTTTTTCTTTCTATGGGAGCCAGGTATATCTGAATTTTGGTAAGGGAAAAGGTTCTTATGTCAGTTGGTTGTTGTCAGTCGTTGAATATTTTATGTGTTCTATCTCTTTTCCACCTCAATTATTATGTCTCTCAATGGTTAAAGGGACACAATTCATTTTTGTGTTGTTGCAACATTTTGGATTTGTTATAATTGCAAAATTCTATGTCTTCGATGCAGGTTGTTTCTTATGTGCTACGCTGGCAGAGAGTTAGGGGATTTCTAGGAGGGTCATCTTCTTCTATGTGATTGTCCAACTCCTTGCATATGTTGAACACTTATCAGGGATTGGGTTTGCTTTTGAATTCCCTCTGGCTTATTTGAAGAATCATCCATGCATTTTCTATTTGTTGGTGTCAAAGTGTCCATAGGGTGATGTATATGGCTATAATTTTATGTGGCTATGATGCATTATTTTGTTATTGATCAATTATTTATTAGCGAGGTCTTGGGCTCTCGCTTTACAATAATTATTTTTGGGTTAAATGCTCTGATCATGAGCAATTTCATTCTTTTCTTCTTGGATTGAATCTATGGATTTCATGTGAACCTTGGAATCAGATGTAAACTTCTTTGGATACGAATACAATTGATAGAAATTTTAAAAAATAAAAAATTTATTATTATTATTATGTAATAATTATTTTATTTATTTAAATATAAGTAATAAAGTTTATTAATGATATTTTCTATTTATTCAATATGATTAAATTTTTATAGAACAATTATTTTGAAATTTTGATATGATTTAAATTATGTATAATAATTAACCTCTTTGTTTCATATTTATTATATTATGAATTAATTATAAATTTTGAATGGTTTAATCATTTTTATTATAATGTAATATTTAAAAAGATAAAATGTAGAAAAATAATTGTCATCTTAACCATAATCAAACGTTTTATAACTTGTTTAGATCCATCTTAACTCTAAATCTACCAAGCCCTTAAAGGGATCAAATCTCCTTTCACTCTAATAGAGGTTTGCATCTCAAGGCATTCGATCCCTCTTAGCATTTGGTAGATCCAAAATTAAAATGGATATGAGCTCCTCACTCAAAATTCCCCTGGAAAAATAAAATCAAAAAATTGGGCCTCACTCAAAATTCCCATTCCCACTTGTTGTCACGGATTTGGCTGAATGCTCTTTTGACAGGAGTCCGGTGTATCAGTGGCATAAGTCTCCTCCACTAAAAAATGAAAACTCCTATATGATTTTACATTTAAATAAATATTCTCTTTTAATAAGACATATATGCGCATGCGCAGAAGTCAAAGGAACTGTCAAAATCGATGAAGAAAATAATGTGATTTTTATTAAGATGTGTATTGTTAAATAAACAAGCTGGTTCCCGGTGACTTGCCGGCAATAGCAAAGTTTTTGGCCGGCATGCCCTGTACCTGTATAATGGAGTGGGTGACGTCACCTCCTGGTCCTCAGTCCTGTGTCGTCACCTCGTGACTTGAAAGCACATTCATAATTTTCTTGTACGAATCATTTCGTACGTGAATAACAATGCATAAATATCTCATTGTCAGAAAAAAGTGAGGAAAAAGCGGGTGAAGAAAAAGTGAGGAAAAACAATGAGGAAAAAGTGACGAAAAAGCGGGTGAAGAAAAAGTGAGGAAAAACAATGAGGAAAACGTGAGGAAAAAGCGGGTGAAGAAACGAAGAAAGCGGGAATGTCATTGTCTCGTCTGACATGTTTGTCACGAAAAAGATACTTAAAGCAGCCTTCAATTTACCGTATTTAGTGACACCTTCCTATTAGTTTCAACGACTGCTGTTTCAATATACTTGCCTAGCAGGTCCCCAAAAATGAATTTCGGCAGTGGGACCTTTCATTTGTCTTCAGGGAAAACATACTTTACTTGCTGCCCCAGTACACCAGTGGGACCTTGATAAACGTTCAACGTACAAAAATTTAATGATTAATTGTAATGATTAATATAATAATTATTTAATATGTATGATGATAAATATTTTTAAGTCTAGTTTAGTATTCATGAATATATTTTCAAAGTGTTTTAACAAATTGGAAAATGCTCTATGCTAATTGACAGACCATGACTTATTAAATTACTTATTCATTTATAGTGTATGAAGATAAATATTTCTATGACCTGTTTTGTATTTATGTCAAAGTATTTTAAAGGATATGAATTTTTTTTATTGAGCTACTCGTATGGTTATATTACAATTTTTTTTGTATTTACTCTTTTAATGTTTTGATCATGTTTTTAGTAGACTTTTGGAATTAAATTTCACATAGAGAGATATATAAGTGATAAAACTTGTAAATTTATAAAGTTATCCTGACAAGGTTCACAAAATAATAGTGAATTTAGAAAATAATGTACTCAAAGAACCATGGTAAATTTATAAAAAAATGTTATAAGGAAAAATAATATTTATTATTAAAATTTGGAAAAAAAATGTTATAATAATTAACAACTATTTATTTAATTAATTACTAAAAATTTAATAAGATTAAAAAATAAATATCTCTCAAACTTGTTTATATGTCTATGTTAAAACATTTTAATGAATATGATTTATTGCCGGATCACATATAATTCTCTTTTAGTTTAAGTTTATTCCCTTGGAGTTTCCATTAATAGCTCTTTCAACATTTGGGATTAGATCTCATATATAAGTGAGTGAATTTGTGAACTTAGTGAGAGATCCTTTGAAGCTAGACTGCATTAATAAAGTAGAAATTCATTGTGTGTAAGATTGTTAATAAGAGAAAACAAGATAAAATTAAAAATAAAATGTATATTTAAAAAGTTAAATTATATTATATTATTTATAAATATATATAATATTAATAATTTATTGCATCAAAGACATTGTAATGTAATGTTTAATATTTGACTAAGTCAAATTACGTAATATTAATTAATTAAATAAATGAAACTATTTAAATAAAATAAAATAAAAATAATGAAACAAAAACAATCCTATAAAAATAAATAAAAATAAAAATAAAAATGACTCATGGTATTGATCCATGATATTCATGTGGAATATAACTTATATGCACACCCCTTTTAGAATGAAAAGAGATTTGATCCCTCTCAGTGCTTCACTAATTTGGAGTTAAGATGGATCTAAACTAGCAATTGTACCAGATGTTGCAAAGGAAACGCCATAAGGCATAAATTCAAGAAGAATCATGACACATTAAAAGTCGCTAAAGATAAAAATTAGTAAACAAAATGTCATTCAGAGCTAGAAGATAAAGAGAAATCACCATGTAGAAAAGTAGATATGTACGAGCATAGAAACTTTGATGCAAACTGATCAACACAGAGTATAAGATTTGATGGAAAGGCTCAACATTAAACGGAGAGTACTTCTCTAAATGCATCTTATCGCTTGCACAATTCACAGTAGGATTATAATTCACATGCAACAAGAGTTGGAAGAATTTTTCATGTTTCTACTAGCAATATGCACTTGTTTCAAACAAAGTGATATTGATACTTCTATGTGCAACAATTTGTTTCAAAATATCTTCTTAAATTCTTGTTAGCACAAACTCAATTTAGATATAATGAAAAGTAAGCCTAAAACAACCATATAAAATCATAAAAAAAAAACATCATTATGAATGATAGAGTTCAAGGGATGTAGGGGGAGAGGAAATGCTGCATGAGGGGAAAATTATATTGTTAAATCAAGGGTATTATAAAATGTGGAGAATGTGTTTATCCAATACTCTCACACACATGGTTTATCCTTCCCAAGACAAACTCTACAACAAATAACAATCCAAACTCCAAGTATTGTAGTTAGCCAACAAAAGAAGAAAAAGTCAATGCAACAAGTCATTTCTTATTAGCTTTATAGTTTCCATGGATTCTCTAGGCTTGAGAAACATGACAAGAAGGATTCAATATGTATTGATCTTAAACCATGTACAAAACACTAAGTAAATGCATGTTGTTGATGAAAAGGCTCATGTCAAAATCCTTTGATTATGTGTTTTCATATAATAACACTAAAGAGCCTTTGATTTTATTATTAATCAACAACTAAGTGTCATCACTATTATAGGTAATAGTACTGTGATGCTCAAAACTTAAGTATATTCACATTAAACTGATTAATTGATTTAGATATTCTAATTTTCAACTAGTGCATTTATAGTCTATTGATATCCTTCCTTCGATCAAGGTTTTTGTTGATTTTTGGTGGACCAATGATTATATAAGATCCCCTTCATACATGAGATCAAGAAGGTATAATAAGGATGAAATACATCATAGTTTATCTCATTTCATGGTTTTAATAATGTCATGAGAAGAGGGGACCCAATGGAGGGAGAGTAATGGAAAATGATTACATCCACAAAAAAAATCAATATAAATATCTCCTTCATGATTTAATAGTTCCCATGTTCATATTGAAGTTAAAATCATGATATTTCATAAAGGAGAATCATGTATTCACAAAGGAGACTATACCCAACTACATTAGGCGAATCCTGACTTAGCTAAGAGACCCATTCTTAAATGCATCATTTTTAGACTCCATCAATATCTATGTTACCATAAATGGAGTAATGTTTTCAACTATAGAAGTGAATTTCTCATGATTTGGTTGAGATATGTGAATCTATTTAAAACTAACATGTAAATTATCTAAGTCTCAAAAGGCTAGGTTTAGCACTATTTTGTAACATTCCTTCCCACCTCCTTGGTCTTCCTAGGCTGATGGGAGGTGTTACTTGCAACTAATCCAAGTTCAATGGTATCACTATGGAAATGGGATTGCAAAATATTCAACTTCTCCAAATTTTGTGGAATTTAACTTTGTACAACACCATCACATTCATCTCATTTAGAGATTTGTGGGATATAAGGTTTCACCCCAATCTGATCTTTGGATTGAAATTTATGCCCTTTCAAAGATTTTCCAACTAACCATTACCACATCAACAACTCTATGTCACGTGGAAACCAAGTGTGATTAACATGATCCTGCCATGTTTCCACAACACCTTCATGGCATTCTCGCAACCAGTGGTCATTCATTTGTGGCACTTTCCACATCATTAAAATGCACGTGGCATAGGACCTTAACCTTCATGAAAAGAAAAGAATCCCTTGATATCTAGTTGTAGAAGACATCTGAGTGTGCACAATGTTTGCAATTGGAAAAACTCCCAGACTCTCAGATCCCTAGATATATATGGATCACTTCACCTCCATGCTCTTATGCAGATCTATCCCAAATCTTGGGTTCTATGCATTCATGCCTTTTCCTGAACTTGGGATGTCCCAGATCCCTAGATACATCTGCCTCTCACGATGATGGCCAACCTTTTGTAAATAATTTATGGAATGCACACATTCCAATCACACAAAATCTGTCTCTAAGCCTTTAGAATCTCAAATGAGTCTCACTCAAATTTCCCCATTTTTCCTTGTTTTTATTCAAGTCATCCAGGTTACTCCCCAAATCTAGTGCACTCACAAAAGTGCACAAATACAAATGGCTTGAATGTCAAGACTTTCAAATGTATCCACCAAAATTGAAAAGCATCTAACCTAGATACAAATCACCACCGAGGACTTATCCAACCCTAGATATAAGTTTGGCTCTCTACAATACTTTAGACTTAGAAATGTTGAGGATTTAAGGGACTTTTCTCAAGGTTTCCTTGAATTATAATATTTCTCATAACACCAATATTCACATGAATGAAACCTGAATTTCAACACTAACATTATATTTATCTTTTCATGTCCATAATACATTAATGCAATTACTAGTGTGTCCACTAACATGCAGAAAACCAATCCAAACCACGACTACATTACTCTGCAACTTAAATATATCAACAAAAACACTTCCTACCCCAAAATAGGTACTTCACATTCCTACTAGAACAACTAATAAACCATATGTTGCAGTAAAAAGACCATCAATAGTCTTAATCAATCAAACATACATGACCATGTCAAACAATGGAATTTATACATTATAACAATTAACTGAACACATTTAGCATTCATAAGATCATGCACTAACTTTGTAGCTCAGGAACAGATTGACAAACACAAGCTTTGCATGCCCCTAAAAAATATGAGATATTCACATAAGTATTTTATTTTAGACATTTAGAGTCACACATTCTACCATGTATAGTACTGATATATCAATTTTCATAATCATGAAGATATCATTCATCATTTATAGTTTCCACATATGTACAAGCAAGCATACTTACCTGATTAGCTTAAATAACTAGCAGTTAAGGGAGGGATTTCAACTCTCTACCCAACCATAGGTCAACTACACTACAATATTTCTTGTTTTTGTCCTCCCCCAAACCAAATTTAGATACTGAGGAGTTAAGTTCTCTAGGGAACTTACACCAATACAATTCAACCAAATCTCATTGGAATCTAGAACCCACAATGTCTCCACCCAATCAAACACTTCAGGGAATCTAGAGCACACAGTGCTCCAACCAACAATCACTTCAGGGTATATATATCATACAATGTTCCACTTAAAAATCACGACAAGAATCTGGAAACCACATTGTCTCACCTGACTCACACCATAGGAATCCAAAGTCCACGGTGTCTCCACCTGTAACCCGGAAGGAATCCAAAGCACACCATGCTTCCACCTAATAGGTTTCACAGGGATCCAAATTCCACCCTCAAGGTCTCCACCTATGGAATGCCACAAGAATTACCAGAGTACATAGTGTCTCCACCAGTTGGGTAGGAATCCAGAGTCCACTATTACTCCACCTTCTCAACACAACAACCTTTTTCTTTACACCACACTCCTCAGAATGCTTTCAAGCATGTCCATACACTATGATTTCAGCCTTTTCTTTCAACAAATTCTCTTAAAATTCCCCTTGCACATCCAAGAGTATCTACTTTATTTATATGATTCTACATAACTTTTCTCGATGTGTGCGTCTCTGAGCATTCCCTCTCTCTTCCTACCACCACCAATGCTTTCACCCTTTCACACCTTATGTGTTGACTTCCAAAACATGTCTTGCGAGCCAAGGATTATATGGGTTTATGTGTCATTTACTACATAATACCCTATACTTTTATTCAATTCTTGCACCATAGATACCATTAATCCATCAGTGAGATAGGTGATAACATAAATGCACTGGATTAGGTTTACAAGAAACTACTTCTCCTTGGATCTCTGAATCCATGTCCACTCCTTTAGCCAATCATTATTTATATTTCCACATTATTTACATGAATTATGATTCATAGTGACATTTATAAGAGAGCTAACAAAAAGAGTTGTCACAAACCCCACCCACTTAGAGGAACAACATCCTCAATGTTCTACACCCAAACACAAAATTTTACAATGAGCATTATATACACAACTCTTTTCACATTCATTACACCATAAACAAAAATGGGTATGATACCCTCATATGATCAGCCATCTCCCAAGTGGTTTCATCTATTCTAAATTTCCTCAACTACACCTCGATCTACTCAATTACTCGATCCCAGAGTATGATCTTCCTTTGATCCAAAATGAACATTGGCTCTAGCTATAATTCTCCCCTAGATTCCACCTATATCACAGCCCAATGAACAACATGATCAACATCATGTACATACTTTTTAAGTAGATAAATATGGAAAACATCATGTGCTTTCATTCTGAGTGGCAAGGCTAGTATGTAAACCACTAGGCACACTCTTTCTATGATCTAAAATGGTCCACAAAATCTTGGTGCTAACATAGCACAAGATCTAATTATCTATGAACTCTTCCTTGGTCTAACACAGAAGTAGACAAGTTCCCCCACTTGAAATTCCTTATGCATTCTCTGTTGATCTACATAGCTCTTTTGCCTATTTTAAGCTATTTTCATGTTCTTCTGAGTAGAAAATTCTTCTTGTTCCATTTCCTTCAACATATTAGGTCAAATATGCACCCCTTTCACCAGATCATTCTGGCTTATAGGTGTATTACATGTTCTTCCACATAGAGCCTCAAATGGACTCATTTTTAATGATTCATGGTACCCATTTTTATAGGAAAATTCTACCAAAGGTAGAAAATCTTCCCACCTCTTAGGTTTATGCATGACATGCATTCATAGGATGTCTTCTAGTACCATGTTTACTCTTTTAGTCTATCCACCTATTTGAGGATGATATGTTGTACTAAATGCTAACTCTGTCCCAAATCCAACAAGTGGTGCTTTCCAAAATATTGAGGTGAATTTGGCATCCCTATCCGAGATGATCTTCTTGGATAGACCATGCAATTTAAATATTTATTTCATTTAAATCTAAACAATATCATTACCTTGTGGGTGGACTAGACAACTATAAAATGAGCTACCTTACTCAGCATTTCCACCAGTACCACTATGGCATCATGTTTTCTACATGTCCTTGGTAATGTTGTGATGAAATCCATGTAAATGAATTCCCACTTGCATTCAGGATAGGGATTGGATGTAAAAATCTCATTGCCTTTCTAGACTCCACTTTCACTTGCTGGCACTCAAAGCACTTAGCAATGTACCAAGAAACACCCTTTTTCATGCTATCCAATACTACATATTTTTCATAGCTATTATCATTTTTTGATAGCCAGGATGATTTGATTACAGTCTTCTATTAAACTCATCAGAGATGAGCTTCTTCAAGTCACCCGTACAAGGTATATGCCATCTACCTTTGAATTTTAACATACCTTCATCTATGAGTGAGTAAGTCTTACTCAATGCTCCTTTTGGCTCTTGTTGCAAGCATTCCTTCACTTGATGGTAATGCTCATCCTGATGTATTGCCTCTAATCCTTTCCATAAGATCAACCTCATAAGTACCGATGGCTACCACATGAGCCACCTACACCCTGCTACAAAGTGCATCTACCACTTTGTTTTCCTTGTCTTTGATATATTTTATTTCAAAATAAAATTAACTAATCGTGGCTATCCACCTAACAGTCTTGCATTTAGCTTAGGTTGGTCAAATAAATACCTCAACCCTCCATGATTTGAATTTAAAACAAACCTCCTTCTTAGAAAATAGTTCCTCCACACTTTCAATCTATACACTATTGTTTTAGCTCCAAGTCACGAGTGACATAATTTTGCTCATGCTCATTCAACTTCCTTGACTCATAACAGATTACTTGTCCCTCTTACATTAGGACTCCACTGAGCCATTCCTTGTAGACATCTGTGCCAACCACAAACTCCTTTTCTGGGTTTGTGATTCTCAATATTGGTGCTTGTGTTAGATGTTTTAATTCCTCAAAATTGGTTACACACTATAGTGTGCATTAGAATTTAATTCCTTTTCTCTACAATGTCGTGATTGGATCTCCAATGTTGGAGAAGTTCTAAATGAATCTCTGGTAATACCCAGCTAGTCCCATAAAGGATCTAACTTTGTCACATTCTGAGGAGTACGCCACTTCATGATGCTTTAGATCTTCACACAATCTACTACAACTCCTTCCTTGAAAACATTGTGTCCCAAGTATTGAACTTGTAAGTGAAAGAAACAATATTTGTTGAACTTGACATAAAGCTTGTGTTCTATCAGCAATTGTAAAATTGATGCCAATAGTTCCTTATGTTTTTTTTTGGTCTCAAAATAAATCAAAATATCACCTAAAAAACTAACACAGACTTGTCCAAATATTAACTAAAAATATTATTCATTAAACACATAAACATGATTAGAACATATTATAATATTATTTATTATAATATTATTTATTATTATATTATTAAATTTATTACTTTTATGTTAAAATTATTATATTATTTAATATAACAACAATTTTTAATAATATCATTTAATGAAACTTAAAATTATAATATATAATAAAATTTTAAAATATTTTTCATATGAATTAATTATTCTTTTTATATAATAATAATTTAAATTTTAAAATTATTTAACTTTTTTTATTAATAATGTCCTATTAATAAAAAACGATAAATAATAAAATTGATAAACAAAAACAACTTAAATATAAAATTAATAAGTGAGACTAGTTTAATAATTCTTATTATAATACAATATCTAAAACGTTAAATGTAGAAAAATAATTGTCATCTTAACCATAATCAAATGTTGTATAATCATAAAATAAAACGACATACACAAGTTGAAATTTAATAATTTATTAGCGTGGTCAATGTACGATCTTAAAATATTCCAAAAAGCCCTTCATTAATTTTATTTGGATTAAATCATGTCCCTAAAATCAAATAAAAGCAAAGATACGAAAGCAAACGGCATTTAATTTATTCGTCCATGTCTTCATGGTCCTTTACACAAAGGGAATCAGACTGGTAAAAGACTGTGTAAAAGACTAGAAAGGTTAGTATTGCAACAAAAATTTCATATGTAGTTGTACCCGAGGCACTCTAAAAAAAAGTGATTTTCACTCTCAATATTCATATTGTCAAAGAGATAGAAAATCCTTTCTATCTATAACATTTTAAAAACACTTAATTACTTATTTAATTAATCACTTGTGATTTAATAATATATAATGATAAAATACCTTTGATGGTTTGTGTGCGTAAGTATTTGTTAAAAGTATCTTATATTATATATAAAGTCATATTAGATCTTTATTCCCTAGTTTCTCCTCTCTTTGGTTTTTTTCTCTCGAATTAAAGCTTTAGAAAAATGAATATGATTATTTCCTTGGAATTTCAAATAATTACTTGACCAACCACATTTGGGATTAGATGTCATATATGTAAAGCTTAATAAGTAAGCCAAATTGTAAGTTTAGGAAGCTAGAGTGAGAAGGTTTTAAGCTATATTAATTTTCTGTGCGAAAGGTTGTTTGAGAGAG
>APFE030306005.1:0-29655 GCA_000404065.3 Pinus taeda
ATCAATTCTTCCGTAAAAATTGCCCATGTGATAAATTGTTTACGAGAGCAAAGCCATTGATACCATACAAACTGATTTGGTTCTAAATATAAAGTTGCCATACGTACCTTTTGTGTGTTTTGCACACTATTGAGATCGAAAAATTGCTCCATCTGTAATATCCATGTTGCGAGATCCTTGCCATCAAACTTCCTCATATCGATTTTTGGAATATGATGGGTCTTCGATCCCACATTAGAGTCTATGGAATCGTGATTAACATTTCTTTTGTTCTCATCATGAGTTTCCTTTACTACCCTTTCACCATTAGTAAACATTTCTTGTAGAAACTTTGTTAAATCTGTCTTCAAATCTTCCATGCCTGTCTTCAAATCTTCCATGTTTGTCCTCAAATCTATCTTCAAATCATCCATCTTAGCTTCCATGTCAATCATCTTAGCTTCTACGGATTTCTTTAAACATTTCATCTTAGCTTCTATGCCTTTCTTTAAACCATCCATCTTAGCTTCTACATATTTCTTTAAATCATCCATCTTAGATTTTGTTCCTTTTTGTGCAAGGGACAGTTGTTGCACTTGGTCTTTTAATTTTGGTATATCATGTTGCTTTTCTTCCTGTTCTTCATGAGTCATGCTATAGCTTTCAGGTTCCTTACTAGGTGTTTGCATTTTCTTTCCTCAGGGCATCAGTTACCAATAATAATGCTCTAGTATGCCCTTTGAATTCCTTCAAAATAAATTTCAAACCAATCTTAAGCAAAAATTTAAAAGAATCTACACACATTTTTTCACTTTGTAGGAGCTCGATATTGCCTCTGATGTATCTATATACATTCATATCATACAGTTCTAAAATTGTAACCTGCAGTAGCCCTTTGTGTCCTCTTTCCAATGCCACCAGTCTGATCCAAATTGGATTCTCCAAGGAAGAGTTATGTGAAATCTCCCACACTGACTTGATTATAGACTAGTTCAGTAGAGCGAAATTGTACGACATGCCACAAGTCACTGTTTCGACCTTTGGCTCTAAAAATATATATATAAGAAACTACAGTCCGTCCTCTTTCTATACCTTCTTACGAAATTTCAATCTGATGCTCAGAAAGAAAGTTATGATGATTTTCCCTAGGTCACCTGTTTGAAATGTAATTTAGGAGTCTGCAAAAGACCAACTTCCTCAGATCATATCTCTGCACATATAGTGCGAAAAGCTCTGAAATTCAGACCCGAGCTGCAGCGAGATGTCTTCTCAAATGGGATTTTTTTAGCTTCTGAAACATCGCAGAAAACATGTTATAGCGAAAATGCCATGATGACTTGTTTGGAGCAGCGAAACCCTAGAATCCAAAGCTCTAATACCAAATGTTATGAAACCAACTCAAGAAAAAGATAGAAAAGATAGATCAACGCCTTAATATTCAACCTCTTCTAGGGGAAACCTCCTTTACATTACATAAGTGAACAATTCTTGGATGATACAAATGAAAAAACCCCCTTTCTATATATAGGAGTCTAAGGAGTCACAATATAACCCATCCAACCTAACAATAATAATATAAAGCCACAAAAATAACAATAGGGGGATTCTATGGGGCACAATAATAACAATATGGGGATAATGGGGGCACAACAATGTTAATAAGGAGTACAATTACAATAGTAATGGGGTAATCACTAGTATTATAGGGACCCAACAAACAATCTATCATAAGTGTCGTGCTTGTCTCTCACACTGTCGGTCAGTCACACTGAGTGTATGTTGTCAAAGTGTCTTGTCGTCAAGTCATGTTGAGTGTGTGCTCACAAGGTCATCTATGTACAAAGTCACTTGTTAACACACTTGGTCATTTTGTTAAGAATATGTCGACCAGACAAACCTCTAACAGCCAGAAATCCATTTAACTGTATTACACAGTTTCATCTCTCAATGATTATGTACTGCTGCCCAGAATTGCGCAGAGCTTGAGGCTGCCTCCCAGGGAGGCTGCACTACGCAACCCTAGGATCGACTCAAGAAATTGTCACCCAGAATAACATAGAAGTTTCCAAGAAATCCATTTCAATCTGTTCTTCCCGCAAGCACATCAATCGAGCCTCCATCTAGTCAACTAGAGAGTTTGACCGGTCAGTGACCCAAGGCCTCACTCCAAAAAATTGTGCAGGTTTTCTAGCCAATCATCTAGTTAGCTAGCCTCCTGCTCACCCAAAAAACTATGCATATTTTATGAGAAGTCCCCTAGCTGTCCAACATCCCACTCAACTAAGAAAATGCACAAGGATGTCCAACAGGCTAGTCTCCTAGAAATTGTATAGTTTTTACTAGCAGCACCTCTTGCAGCCCACTGCTAGCTTCGTAAAAATATTACGCTTTTTTTCCAAGAAAGCCTGCCACATCCCACTGCCAAGTCCCTAAAAACATTACACAATGTTTCAAAGCAAGCCTCCTACAACCTAGTGCCATTGCCCTAGAGGAATTTCATAGTTTTTGTTGCTAACCCCCTCTGTTGCCTGCACTACTTCCCTCAAGAAATTGAGCAGATCTTCCCTCTAGCCGAGCCAAATCCTGCAGATAGTAATTGCTGATCTGGATCATCCATATCTGTCTCTGAGTGACTTCTACGCAATTTTCACCAACAGTTCTTGAAGCCCTCATTCCAGCTTGAAATCTGCCTTGCGCAATTTCATAGCCTTGTCCTCTCTCCTGGTCACTTGCATCTGAAAGAAAATGGCAACACATCATGGTAGATTAGGAGATTTATGGATTTGATGTCATCTCATCATGAGTGATTGCAGATATAGGTACATGGATAAGACATGATGTGGCGACAAAATTTATGAACAAGGAGAGAACATGCAGGGAGATTTTTTCACGAATGGATGAATGAAGAATCCATATGAGGAGTTTTTTCATGAACGAATGAACATGTGAAGCATGTCAAACCACACGCGAAGGAGCGATGTGCACATGCAATGTTAAGCAAACACCAAGACCATTGAAGACTCTACATACCTTGCCATGCAAATGTGAAGCTATGATACACCAAGAATACATCCATCACTCATCAACACTGCAACTTGACATGGACACTACCAGCAGCATGAACATACCAGCACTATCGTTTTGATTCGTGTCATGAGTCATCTCGGTCACATCACTATTGTGGGCCATAGTGTTGTAAATCAATGTAATGTAACGTAGAAGTCCAAAAGACCCACATGTAATATCAAGAGTCATGTAAAGTTGAAGAGTCAAATTAGTCAAGCAGTCATGAGGGAAGATGAACAGTCATAAGGGCTAGCTTTACCATTGTTTATAAATACCCCTGATTTGTACATGTAAAAGAATTTTTCACCTTAGCTCCTCCCACATATCCTTGAGAGACTGTAGTCTTTTCTTTGAGGAGCGAGCAGTGGCTCCAATGCCACGCTATCAGGGTTAGTGATGTATGGTGTACAAATGTGTCTTAGAAATTTTTCTTAATTCAGAAGCCTGATAACATGCTAGCATGTTTTCACACATGTATTGTTATTATTTGTAAGACTAATCTTTGAACACTTGTAATGCATGTTGCTTTAACCAGAGTTAAAACAATTGAACTATTTCAGTTGTTTTAATCCATATGTTTATGAAAATGTATTGTATAAGTTATTAACATTATCTTTCCTGTGTGGGCTGCCTCACCGGACATCAAACACAATCTTTCCAATAAACTTGTTATAATGACCATCACACTCACATGGACTACTTTGTTGAGTGTTGTACGTGCTATCCCTTCTTGTGTGTTTGTGGTATCCGCATCTATGTGTACTACTATGCTAGAAGCTGCAAATGCCCTATTTTGTTGGGTGCCTTTGATAGAGTTGATACTCTTCCCTTTCATCTAGATACTCACTTCCACCCTCTCCTTTTGCGGTGAAATAAACTTGACACAAGCAACACTAGCACTCACTAGGCGTGCAAATGTCGATGTTTGAAGACAAAGTAGACCATTCTATCATGTGATGACAAGGAAGAGCTAAGGAAAACCTTTAAGATAATGGAAACCAGGCCATCATACCAGATGGGACTCTTGCACCAAATGGTGTGAGGTCTAGTTGAGACTTCAGAGCAGGAATATCCCGTGAATGTTAGTAGGTCCAACACTATCAACACCTCCCCACGAGGTTTGAACCTGTGACTTGGCAGGGACTAAAATTAAAAATTCTTATTTTTAATAGAATATATTTTTTTTTGTTAAACTTAAAAGTCTTATTTTTAATAGAATTAATATTATATAAAGTTAATTTGGAAAAAAAATGAGATATATAAAATCTATGACTACATCTATTACATTGGATTTCACCAAGATTGGATCTACTCTATACTCGGGATGGGCATTCCTAACCACAATGGGAAATATTTGACTAGCACTAGGGTGAGTGGTTGTACATGGTTCATTTACTCAATGCCTAGTGTGTTGATGACCAAATGATCTCTCTATTGCTAAGTTACACTAAGTGCTAAAATAGGCTTGAGCTAATCAATCTGATAAGGTGGGATCAAGAATAAATCTTTAGGCTAAACACCTTGCCCATATAAAGACCTACAAACAACTACTCAAGATATATGATGTAGGTGAATATTGATCCCACCAAATCACAAAAAAGGAAGTGGTATTTTCCCCTAATGTTCTCGTAGATTGCATTTGGGACACCTGAAAATGAAATGCTCCTCAGGTTCCACCTCTTGGAAATAGCATAATTGCAAATTTGAGACTCACGTGTAAGTTCATTTCGTTATACAAATGTTGTTGTTGATCCTTTTCGAAATAGATTGTGTTATATATCGATATCTCAATGTACTTTATGAAATATATTGTTTTGTCCTTAATGGAAACCTACTTAATAAACATGTCAACATGAGTATTTAGGCCAACATAGATGTGAAAGAAAGATTGAACAAAGGAATATTAGTTTAGAGATAGAAGAATGATAAAGATGAAGTTTGAAGAAAGATATGCAGGTTTTGTAGAGAAAAGCCACATACACACGTGGGTATGAAGAAGAAAAGGCATGTGCATTTTCCACACAATAGTACTCCAAATGCCAAGGGTCTTTACCATGTATTGACCCATAGTATTCACCCCAACAATGGATATTTCATCATGTCAAAGAATACCATTTCCATTAGTATGGTTTTGACCTATGGTATTGGTTAAGGGCTAAGATATACAATGGGATGAAGATCAAAGTACTTGGGGTTCACAAGTGATGAGTATTTCATGAATAGTTAGATCTAAAGCAAGTGTGCATGTAATGGGCTATTAATGAATTTATTGATTTGAAACTAAGTATGCACCCATGAATTTTATGATGGATAAGATCCCATAGATCCAAAATGACTATATTGATTGATTTGATCTGTGATATTATGTTTGACGCATGTTTTACTATGTATGTTGGGAAATGGGTTTGTTCTGAAGATCTGATGTGCAACAAATTTATATGTTAATAATTGCATAGATGTATGTGAGTTTGATAACCTAAAAGACATGTACAAACATAGATTTAATGCTGATAAGATGCATATTGATTCAGATCTATAAGTGGGTTTGATTCCTAAAATGTGCGTCTACACGTGGAAGTGTTTTGTGGAAAGTGCATATATAAGCTAGGTTTTTGCTAAATAAGATTTCTTATTAGTCTAATTAGTCATGATGTGTTTCTTTTGTTTGTCAATGAAGTCTTACGTGATGATTTGGGTTTAACAATGATGATTGAATTTGAATTATTTGATTGAAGAGTGATGATGATGCTAGTTGTATGTGATTGAATATTTTTGATGGTTCTAAGATTATTTCAGACTCATTATTTAGTGGTTCATGGTGTAACTCAGTGTTCAATTCATAATGACAGTCATTTAGTTATAGGGTTCAACTTTTTGAGATTTGTACATAGGTATGCTTCAAGGAAGTCGTGTATACACTTGAATTTGCTAAAGTAAAGTAGAATATATATTCTGACAATTTATTGGTCATGGTTTTTAGTTTGTTCAGTGAGTTGATGAAGTGTTTGGGTACAGTATTAGTATTTTTATTACAATGATCTATATGCTTTGGTTGTTTGAGAATAAGTTGATTGATTTGGGTCTCAGTTATGTTAGTGATTGGTTGATTCAGTTGTTCGATGATTGAGGGATTTTCTGTAGTGATTAGTTTCAATTTTGATATTTGGTACTAGATTCAAAAATGGTAGTGGGTCCAGTCCAAAATGTGATGAAATGTGGCCTACCTATTTAATTTTTTGTATTAGGTGGATCCAGTGTGAAAATTAATGAAACATGATCCACGGTAGTTCAGGGGGTTGGAACTTCCTTCCAGTGGGTGTTGGTGAACAAGAGAAGGTTGTAGCCTTCTGTAGGTGGGTGCTTGCATGTTGGAATAAGACTACACTAGTACAAGTCTACAAGAATTATTTAACTATAATAAAAATTAGACAGATATGAAAACGATGGTGGTTTTTTCCAACATTGGGTTTCCAACTAAAAATCATGGTGTTCATATGTGTTTCTCATGTGTGATTCTTTATTCTGTTCTTATTACAAATGGTTATTGTTTATCTAATTCTGATGAAGTACTAACATACTGGTTCAAGATAAAATTGACTTAAAAACTAAATTGGCTAGATATGTGCTAGTTGTCTACATTAAAGTCGTGTATATATGTAGTTTTACTTTAGAATAGTCATGTACATAAATCATAATAAGAAAATTAAATCAAGTTTTGTTAAAATACTAATTCACCCCCACTCTTAGTAATTTTCCTAACAATTAGAATTAATTCCAGGTTCTTCAGAAGAAGCTTGATCACTTGAAGGAAGATTCATCAAGATGAGAAATCAAGAGGGGACAACATATCTAAAAACACCATTTCATAATGGAACCAATATATTTTTCTCGAAGGTAAGAACAAGTCCTTACTTATAGTCACTTGGAGTAGATGTATGGGGAATCGTTGAAGGAGGTTTTCAATATCCATCCTCCATTCCCATAGATGAAGCAGAAAATAAAAAATATGAGACCAATGCAAAGGTTGTCAATGCCCCGTTAGGAAGCTTAGTAGAATCAAAATTTGTCAAAGTCATGCAGCTGAATACAACAAAGGATATATGGGACAAGATCATCCAAATCTATAAAGGTGACACCAAGGTAAAAAGTGCCAAACTTCAAAATCTTAGAATTTAATTTGAAACTCTCAGAATGCACAATGATGAAACTATCACAAGTTTATTTCTTAGGGTAGATGACATCATGAATTATATGAGAACTCTTGCTGAAGAAATAAAAGAATCATCACTGGTTGAAAAAATATTATGGTCTCTATCTCCCAAATTTAATTCGAAATCTTCTGTCATATAATAAATGTAGGACTTGAAGAATCTTACTTTTGAACAACTTCATGGGACTCTAACAACCTATGAAATGAGAAAAGTGGCTCCCACATATATCATAGAAGCTACATTCAAATCTACTACAAAAGGAAAGGAAAAGGAAGAAGTAGGTTATGTATCATAATAAGAAGAGGCAAACTTCATAAAGAAACTCCAAGTAGTTAATGGAAGATTCAGAGTTAAGATTCCCTTAAAATGTTTTTCTTGTGGTAGATCTAGTCATTACGCTTCTAAGTGTACCTATAGAGAAAATCATGAGAAAGGGAAATAATTTGTAAAAATAAATAGGAGAATATTTGAAAACAAGTGAAGTTTTTATATACATGAAGATAGTGATGGTCTTTCAAATGGTGAAGAAGGTGAGTCTAGTCAAGAATATCAATTACTTATGGAAATTCAAGATAGAAGTAGTAATGAGTCTGATCATAATTTCATGGATGCCCTAGAAGAAAATGATATTTTTAATGAAGAAATAACTCAGCTTAATATTTGTTTAGAAGAATCTAAATTAGTAGAACAAATTTTGAAGAAACAAATCATAGAAAAGGAGGAGAATAATGAAAACATAGAATGTGAAATAGCAAGTTTAAGGAAAGAACTTGAGAAAGGAAAAGGTATTAATCTTAGATTTGCTAAAGGATCTGAAAACTTAGATGAAATCATCAAAGTTCAATGCTCTCCTCTTCTAAATAAAGGTCTTGGATTCAATGAAGAAACATCAAATACTGTAGAGTCTTCTACAGAAATAAGAAGCTATCTCAATGCAGTAAAAAAAAGTAGTTAACAAAGCTCTAGCCTACAACAAAGGAATAAAGGACCAAATTTTTCTTAGGTAAATTATGCTCAGTTAAAAGAAAAGGAAAATAGCACTAGAAGGTACTATATGTTATAGCACCATTTACAACTCTTGATAGATCTGATGCCATGATTATGGCCTAGGGAAACCCTTCCTTCTAGACTTGGTCCAAAATCTAAAAAAAAGTAATTCCCTATACACTACTTTTCCCTGTGATAGAAGCATGTACACACAGGTCAACATATATCCAACCTACGTACATATTTTAGAACACTTAAAAAAATCAAATTTCATCAATTTCTGGTGGAGTTCATGGATTTTACCTATTACTCACCTCCTACTACCTGTGGCCCAATTGTTTCCCAACTAAAAAAACCTATTTTGGAGAGGTGTAAATAAACCTCCATGGGAAGGCATTAAAGGATGAGATATTGATACTATAGTGAGATTATCCCTGATCAAGTTTGAAGAATCCTTGCGCCTTCTGCACTTCCCAAAGCTTTAGGAAACCCTTGTTTCCTTGAATATAGATATCCCCCATGTTTCTTGAGATGTCCTTGTATTGGTGATGGAGGAAGATTTTTGAAGGTTGGGAAAGGATGAATGCATAGGACAGTTCTGATTGGACCCAGAGAAGGACTCCTGTCATGTTTCTCCACCTTATTTATAGCTTACTTTAATAAAAGTAATGTTGTTCTATTTATGGTATGAAATGGTTTTATGCATAAAAATTATGCTGTAATGCATTTATGAATCTTATATTGATGTATAATTAGTCATTCATTTATATGATTTAAATTTAACATAATGTATATGCTTTATGTTTCTACTGTCGTGTATGTTCCATTTGAATAATTTTCAGGTTTCAAGAAAACCGAGAGAAGCTAAGGGTTTGCACCCTGCGGGATCTCCCCAAACAAAGGACATCCAAGTAAGGACACTCCTACACAATTTTGTAGAATAAGGGTTTTTGATGATTGCTCGAGCATTTCTTGTTGAGGTTTTCCCTCTATGCTATTGGGGTTCTCAACCCAAATCCCTAGGGTGGTTTCACCCATAACACTATACTCCAAAAAACTTCTACTTTAATGGACAATGTGTCACTTGCCACAATTTTGGTCATACGTTGCTCACAAAACTATCATGACTAGAGAAGAAAGAAAACAAAAGAATGAGATTGGGGTAAATTAATACTCCTACAATTCCTTCTTTCCTATTCAAAATGGTATTGAGTGTTATTTTTGCAATAAATTTGGGCATAAATAATCTGAACTTAGGAGAAAAGGATGATCAAAACCTAAAAATGAGAAAATGACAACAACATCTAAGGTATGGAAGAAGAAGACCATCGAATTTGAGAACTGTTGTCTAGCTCTATATGCATGAGATCAAGAGAACTTGTGGTACATTGATGGTGGATTCTCAAAACACATGACAGGTGATAAAGCTAAGTTTATGTATTTTACTGAAATAAAGAAAGAAAAGAATGTAACCTTTGGAAATAATTCACCTATTGTTATCAAAGGAAAATGAATTGTTTTGCTAAAAGAGAAAGTTAAAGATGGAAATGTTTTGTTTGTTGATGGGTTGAAGCATAACTTGTTAAGTTTTAGCCAAATATGACAAAGGGAATGAAGTTGTTTTTATATCAAAGAATTGCGTAGCTTGAAATCTCGATATAGGAAAAACCATAATAAAAGTAACAAACTCCAAGTAATGGCTATGTCTTGGAAGGTGGTCAAGAACAATGTTACTTAAGAAGAGCACAAGCAATCTACTTGTGGCACAACAGATTGGAACATCTAATCTTTACTCAAATACATAAGTCAAGCAAGCTAGGAGAATTTTGTGATTTACCCAACATCTCTCTGTTAGACAATACTATATTAAAATCATGTCAATTTGATAAGAAAACCAGGCTAAAATTCAATTCCAAAGAATTTTTCACAAGTAAGCCACTTGAACTTATTCATATTGATTTGTGTGGGCCAATGAGGAAAAATTCACCTAGGGGTGAACAATATTTCATATAATTTATTAATGAATTTACTAGAATGTGCTCGATTGGTTTCTTAAAAAATAAAGATGAAGCATTTGATAAATTTAAGGTCTTCAAAGCTCTAGTAGAGAATGAGTTAGACTTAAAAATCAAATGTCTCATATATGAGAGGAGTGGATAATTCATATCAGATGATTTTTTTTTTTTTTTGTTTGTTTGTTAAAAATATGACATTAAGAGGCAGTTCTCTATAGCTAAGACTCCTCAACAAAATGGGGTAGCAGAAAGAATGAAAAAAATGGTGCATGCCATGCTTGATGATTCAAAAAATGGTGCATGCCATGCTTGATGATTCGAGGACACCTCATACCTTCTAGGGTGAAGCAGCACATAGAGTGGTAACTATTCTCTACAAAGTTCATATAAATGTAAACAGTGATAAAATGCCTCATGAACTTTGGTTAGGTAAACCTCCAACTTTTAAGAGCTTTAGAGTTTTTGAAAGTAAATGTTACATAAAGAATAATGATGATAAACATGGAAGTGTGAAGCTATAACTGGTGAAGGAATTCTCCTCGGATACTCCTCTAGAAGAAAATGATATAAATGTTACAATAAAAGACTTCAAAAGATTGTTGAATGCATTTACATTGTGATTGATGAAGCATCTAGAGGTACCAAAAAGGAAGCACCAACAGATGATGATGATACTCCTACAACAAGCCAAAAGAATGCTAGAGAAAGAATCACTAAAGCATCAGAAGAAGGAATTGATAGTACGAAAGTATTAACAAAGACTCCATGAAGGTATGTTCCTACAAATCATCTAGAATCTCAAATTCTAGGTGATAATGACATTGAAGTACAAACTAGAAGAACTCTTATTGGAACTTCTAGTTATCTCACCTTATTATACACAATTGAACCACAAAATGTAAATCAAGGTAGAAAGTATGAATGTTGGGTTAATGTAATGAATGAAGACCTTGACAAAATAGAAAGGAATCATACATGGGAATTAGTACCTAGACCTCATGATAAGAATGTTATTGGGAAAAATGGGTATTCAAAAATAAATTGAACGAGAATGGAGAAGTAATTAGAAATAAAGAAAGAATCGTTCGCAAATGCTCTCCTAAAAAAAAGAGAATAGACTTTGAAGAAACATTTACACCTGTAGCCAGAATTGAAGCCATAATAATTTTTCTTTCCTTTTCATGCTTTCATCATTTCAAAGTCTATAAAATGGATGTTAAATCTACATTTTTAAATGCTAACCTAGAAGAAGAAGTCTATATTGAACAACTTGAAGGGTTCATTCTAGGAAATCATGGAAAACTTGTTTGACAATTGAAGAAGGCATTATATGGGCTAAAACAATCCCCTAGTGCATGGTATTATCACCTTCACATGTATCTTGAGCAACAAGGCTTCACTAAGGGGTATGCAGATAGAAATATATATCTATATATAAAAGTGGATGATGGTAAACTTTCAATTGTTGTTGTTTATGTGGATGACATCACCTTTGGAAAAAACAAAGAATCCATGAGTCAAAGGTTTTCTTATGTCCTGTAGAAAGAATTTGAAATGCCTTTACTTGGTGAACTAACATACTTTCATGGTTTACATGTACAACAAGAAAATAATGGCATCTTTCTCTCACAACAAAGCACCTCAAGCGGATTATAAAAAAATATGAAATGGAATAATGCAAACCGATATGCACACCAATGGTGACAGGATGTAGTCTCAGTTCACATGATGATTCTGCCATAGTCAACCAACTAGGATCAGGAGTCTACTTTATCTTACAGGAACAAGACCATATATCATGCATGAAGTTGGGATTGTTGGATTATTCCAAGCTAACCCAAAAGAAACCCATCTCCAGGAAGTCAAAAGAATATTAAAATATCTACAAGGAACTCAATACATTGGTTTATGGTATCCCAAAGATGCAGATCTTACTCTTCATGCTTATACAAATGCAGATTTGGCAAGAAATATTGGTGATAGAAAAAGCACTAGTGGAGGAGCATTCTCTATGGGTCCTCGCTCAGTATCATGGTTCAGCAAAAAACAAATCTCAACTGTTTTATCTACTGTAGAATTAGAGTATGTTGTTATTGCATCTTGTTGCACACAACTTCTCTATATGATGTAAACATTGCAGGATATTCAAATCAAATTTTCTCCACCCATTTCCATTCTATGTGATAATACAAGTGCCATTAGTATTTTGAAAAATCATTTTGCACACTCCAAGGCCAAGCATATTCCAATTAAATATCATTTTCTAAGATAACATGTGCTTGAACAAAAGGTAAAACTGGAATATGTTCCCTCAAAAGAAAAAGTTGTTGACATATTTACAAAACCTCTTCCATGTGATGCATTTGAATATCTCAAACAAAAAATTAGAATGGTCCCTGCTTCATCCCTTTGTTAATCCCTCAAGTTCAGGTGGAGCAATGTATATTTTATCTTAGTGATTATTCTTATGGTTACTTTTGATATCAAACCTTTTATTACTAACAATGCATTTCGTATAGTCACAGTGAACATGATCATATATTACAGGCTTGGGGGGGCCATAATTGTGAAGCTTCAATAATCTACTTTTTGTACACGTATCCTATGAAAAACATTCATGTATATATGTGGGTTTCTACTTAAAAAGTCATGTATATTTTGTTATAATGAAGAAAAAAGTTCTAATTTTGTTCGTTGGTTATGCAATTGGTTGAGTACAATCTGCTAATATTGCCTGCAGTTTAGGAGGAGCATTTGCATTACTGGCATTATATTTACTTGCAAATGTATTTATGCTTATGCTACTGAATTTACTACTTCACTCTTTGAGGTCTCTTTAGTCTTGATTATGAATGGCATATATTTCTCTTGATGGAAAGGTTATGTATAGACCTATGCTGTAATAATTGTAATATTCAATCATGTTTGAACTATTGGGGTCAAATCAATTATGAATGTAATCCCATTTTGGGCATTTTATGTAGTTTGTAACCCCACTATTTTTGGTGATCAATGCAAGAATGAGTCACTGGTGATAGGAAAGGTCATGTATGGTTGAGTCAAAGAGTCATGTACTTCTTTGTATATCTTAAACAAATTAATCATGTGTTAAGGAGGGGCATGGTCAATATTCATTATACAAACTCAAAAATGCTCATGTAAACATAAGGAGATAAGCGTTCATTCAGTATTGGTCAGCCTTTCTCCCTTAATTTCAAAGGGGGAGAGAAGCTTGGTGTTTGGCACATGCTTGGTATATCTACAAATGTGATTACGAATACCTACAGATTGAGGTGACTAAACACCAAAGTGGTTGCCATCAAGTCCAAAGGTGGAGGTTGTTGGCATTATGAAAAATGTGTTTTCCTTGATGGAAACCTACTAAATAAACATGTCAACATGAGTATTCAAGCTAGCACAGATGTGACAGAAAGATTGGAGAAAGGAATATTAGCTTAGAGACAGAAGAATGATAAAGATGAAGTTTGAAGAAGTATACGTGATTTTCGTGAAGAAAAGTCACGTACACACGTGGGTATGAAGAAGAAAAGGTGCACACAATTTATGCACCATGGTATTCTAAATAACAAGGGCTTTTACCATGGCATTGGTACATAGTATTGAGCCCAACGATGGATATTTGATCCCATAAAAGAATACCATCAACATTAGTATGGTTTTGACCTGTGGTCTTGGCTAAGGGATAAGTTATATAAGGAGATGAAGATCAAAGTACTTTGGGTGTGCAGGTGATGAATATTTCATGAATAGTTAGATCTAAAGCAAGTGTTCATGTAACGGGTTATTAATGAATTTCTTGATCTGAAACTAAGTATGCACCTGGGAATTTGATAATGGATCAAATCCCATGGATCTGAAATGACTATATTGATTGGTTTGATATGTGATATTATCTTTGGCGATGTTTTACTATATATGTTTAGAAATGGGTTTGTTCTAAAGGTCTGATGTGCAACAAAGTTATAAGTCAATAATTCAAGGTCTTGATGCATGTTTGATAATTGAAAGATGTGTACATATGTAGGTTTAATGTTGGTAAGTCGTGTATCAATTCAGACCTACATGTGGGTTTGGTTCCTGAAAAGTGTTTATACACTAAATTGATTGGATATACGTTATTTGTCTGCATTAAAGTCATGTATATACATAGGTTTACTTTAGAGTAGTCACGTACATAAATCAGAATAAGAAAATTAAATCAAGTCTTGTTTAAATATTGATTCTCCCCCCTCTCATTATTTTTCTTAACATTCTTAAGCCCCTGCCCATGAGGTTTGAACCTCTGACTTGGAAAAGGCTAAACTTAAAAATTCTTATTTTATAATAGAATAAATATTGTATTTTATAAATGTAAAATTATTATTTTTAACATAATAAATATTATATAATGTGAATTTGAAAAAAGAATGAGATATATAAAATCTATGACTACATCTATTACATTGTATTTGACCAACATTGGATTTGGTCTATACTGGGGATGGGAACTCTTAACCCCAATAGAAAATATTTGACTAGAAATAGGGTGATAGGATGTACATGGCTCATTTACTCGATGCCCAGTGTGTTGATGACTAGATGACCTATCTGTTGCTAAGCTATATTGAGTGTTGAAACAACATTGAGGTAACCAATCTGACAAGGCAGAGTCAAGAAGAAACCTTTAGGCTAAACACCTTACCCATATAAATACCTAAAAACCTCTGCTCTAGATATATGATGTAGGTGGATATAAATCTCACCAAATCATAGAAAATGAAGTGGTATTTTCCCCTAATGTTTTCGTAGATTACATTTGGGACACCTAAAAATGTAATTCTCCTCAGATTCCACCTCATGCAAATAGCATAATTAGAAATATGAGACTCACATGCAAGTTCCTTTAGTTATACACGTGTTCTTTATGTTCATTTTTGAAATAGACTGTGCTTTATAATCTAGAAGTTGAAGACTGATATCAATGTCTTAATGCTAAAACCATACACGTCCAATTGCATGTGTAACCAAGAAGAAGAATCAAGTTAAATCAATACAAACATTTTGTAACTAGTGTCAATACTAACAATATCCATATAGAGATGAATGGTAAATGATTCTTGCAAACGCACTCAAATAAATGGGATTGTTTCAGTAGGATGATATAAATTGCATCCCTCAACAATTTATAGAGAAGCATAGATACTGGCATAAATCGTGAGTTCATGATAAAACCATGTGTGTTAATTGTAGCCTTCACATTAAAAATTTTAATTATTTTACTTGGTAGCCTTGATTTGGGACATTCATCAGAAGCCTTGCATGTTGATTCCATTTGTCCATTCTTTTGGAGAGTAATGATTATAATATTATAATCAACAACTTTCTTTACCAAACCATTTTTCAACATTTCTACATATAGCTTTAGAGAATTGCAAATGTTTCCTCCTTTACAGTGCCCCAATTTTATGATAGTATAAGTAAGAACATCAAGCTTCATATCACATTCAATCATATATGTATAGAGGTGAATAGCCTTTTGTAAATTTCTCTCTTCACTGGTCCGAATTGAAATTGGCATCCACCCATGGTATTTATCCACTCACGGACTATACCCATGGTATTGTAGGTGACATCCACCCATGGTATTGTAAGTGAGATCCACCAATGGTATTCAATCACCCATGGTATCTACCAATCCATGGAATTTACATTTGGTATTATAACTAAAAAAAGACTATAAGTAACAAGTCACATTTTGGAAAAGGAGATATTATCCAAATGATCCAAATGGAAATTGGCATCTACCCATGATATACCCATGGTATTGTAAGTGGCATCGACCCATGGTATTCATCCACCCAAGGTATTTATCCACCAATGGAATTTACCCATGGTATTGTAAGTGAGATCCACCCATGGTATCTAATGGTATTGTAACTGGCATCGACCCATGGTATTCATCCACCTAAGGTATTTATCCACCAATGGAATTTACCCATGGTATTGTAAGTGAGATCCACCCATGGTATCTAGCCACCCATGAAATTTACCTGTGGTGTTATAACTAAAAAATACTATAAGTAACAAGTTTCCTTTTATAAAAGGATATATTTTCCACCAAAATTTATCTTTTACAATTATTATCTGTTTTAATAAAAAGTTTCTTTGTGGTTTTATTTACTGTGTGTTCTCTCCTTTTTTCTTTTAGCATTTCATTTTTTTAGATCTTGGGGGCCTCACCCCAAGATCTGGATTAGTTGTAATAGATTCAGGTTACAACTCCATGGGAATGAGCGTTTGATGCATATTTTAGTTTCAAAATTTTGCAACAATGTTCAACAAAATTCATGCATGTGCGACGACGTCCATAGAGCACTTTCTTGGGCAGAGCGGAAAGATTTTTTTTTTGCAGAATGTTTTTGGGGAGCGAGTTTATAGATCATATCTAAAACTTGTGGTGAAAATTTTACAAAAAAAAATAATATATTAGAATTCCCTAAAAAATACCCAAATTCAAAACAAAAAAAATTATGCTGAATCGTAGTCTGGATGAGGGAGATATCGTTGATTTAAAATCAGTTGTGTTGCAGAAAATTTTCTAACAACAATTCGTGGATGACAGATCTCCTATCATCTTTTTCAATATTTATGTACAATTTCAAAACAGTTATTTCAAATTTGAGCTCCTCTTGAAAAATCACCCAATTTCAAAAAAAAAAAAAATTGGTCGAATCGGTGTTCAGATGAGGGAGATGTCGTTGATTTAAAATCAAGTATTTTTTCAAAACTTTTGTGATAGCAGGACAGTTCTAGCATGGATTTGAGTTTCCATAGTGTCTAGATAGGGATTCCAATCACATAGGAAGATGAAGAATGGTCATTGTATTTCGAGAAACAGGTTATAATAAATATGTTGAGTTATATTGACCAAGTTATGCCCATTTTAAATCAGTTTTTATATCTGGAGTTAGTAGGCACCTGCTTCACATTCATAATTTTAAGGATACCAGCATCTGGCTTGGGTTCTTTGGAAAAGTTCCCTCCCACATTAGGTTATGTAGGCACCTACTACTTCATCAACAGTCAACATTATAGTTATGGGTCAACCACACAAAATCCTTGTCATCAAAGTCCATTTGCTAGGCCGCACATTTTTAGTATAATAGTTGGTCACAATCATTATAGGGTATCTCTATCCTCAAACATTGGTTTTTCATAGTTATGGGTCATCCACAAACCCACACTTCATCAAAGTCCATTTGCTAGGAAGCATGATGTCAATACCATAGTTGGTCACAACTATTACAATGTATCTCTATCCTCGGATCCTCGTTGATCACGATTACGGATTAACCGCACAAAAACCTTCTCTTTAGTGTCTCTTCATATTCAACAAAGGCTTATTAGGAGGGAACTTCATGCAATGGGGACCATTGCTTCTAAGAAGGAATGATCTGAATGGAAATTGGCATCCACCCATGGTATTCATTCACATGTGTTATTTACCCATGATATTGTAAGTGAGATCCACCCATGGAATTTACCTATGGTATTATAACTAAAAAAAGAATATAAGTAACAAGTCACATTTTGTAAAAGGGGATATACTTGTCCACCACAATGTAGCTCTTATAGTTATTCTCTATTTTAATAAAAAGTTTATTTGTGGTTTTGTTTAATGTGTCTTCTCCTATTTTATTCTTAAATTTCAATTTTTCAGGGGCCTCAACCCAAGGTTTAGATCCTTTTCATTGTCCATAAATCAAATTGGTGTAAGTAAAAATATTGTCTTATAAACATGGAAAGCAATGGGGATAAGACCCTTTCCTACCATTTCATCGTCTAACTTGAAAGCCTCTTGCATGGTACCATTCTTGAAGTATCCATCAAACAAGGAAGTGTAACTTGTAAGTCGAAATATTAGGTGTGAAGCCTTTAACCAAAATTTCATTACAAAACCCTAAATCCTTTTCCATTTTTCCTTCCTTGTAGTTCCCATCAATAAATTTAGAAAAAGTAGCATCGAGCACTAATCCATTCTCCACGATTTTCACACAATATTCCAGAGCTTTCTCTGATTTTCCTTATTTGAAAAGAGCATCTATCAGTGTATTATATGTGACGCAATTTGGAGCCATGTCTCTTCCATGCATTTCAAACAATAGATGTTATACCTCTTCAACCTTCTCCGCTACACAAAAAATTGAAGAGTGAACTATAAGTAAAAACATCAAGCATGAGACTCATCTTGAACATTTGCAAATAGAGCATAAGTGCTTCCTCCAACTTCTCACTATTGCAATTACCATCAATCAGGCTATTGTAAATAACAGTATTAGGTGTTATACCTTTTCCAACCATTTCAACAAACAATCTTTCTGCTTCCTCCATATTTATGTCCTTGCAATTCCCATCAACAGGAGTACACTATATAAAAACATTAGGCTTGATGCCTTTCTGTAACATCTCATCATAAAGCTTAAGGTATTCCTTCACATTATCCCTTTTGTAGTATCCATCTATCATATATGTAAACAAATTAGGAGCCACATCAAGTGACTGCATTGTTCTAAAAAATACACATGCATGCCTGAGGCATACTTGTGCCACTTGTGGCATATTTTATCATGTTTTAGTTTTTTCAGAATTAGAGTAAGTTTTTTTCTCGAGTTTTTATTTCTAGAATTGGTAAAATACATTTTTGAGGAGTGATTTCTTTTTTAGGATAGGTCATGCCATTAGGAAAGTATGGCTTACATTCATGCATGCTTTACTCTTTGAGGCTCTAATGTAGGAAATTATCTATGCAAATCAGGGTGCTTTTCCCAAAACTATTTTTAGGTTGATTTACTTTGTTTTAACAACGTCCCCACATATATAAATAAGGAAATGTAGGTGATTTTTTCATATCCAATGAGTGTGTGAGTGCATTTAGAGTTGAAATTGTAGCATTGTATTTTACGTTTTTCAGTTAATAAAACAAATGTGATTTTGAGTGTTGCAAATTTCTTTAAGCTTTTGTCCTTCACATTTTCTAGAATTAGCACACAAACAATATTTTTGAGATCTCATCAAGTTTTTAGCTTTCTAGGGCTTGTATTTTGGAAATCTTATTAGCATATATTGGAATTTTAATGAAATTTAATTGACTTCATGGCATTAATTTCTTCCATTTTCACTTCCTCAGTCCATTTCATTTTACGCTTTTATTATTTGAAAATATATTTCATCTATTCCATTATCAATTTTCAATCTTCATTATTCGTTAACTTTCAATTTTCTAATTCTTGTATATTATCTCCCTCTCCTATGATGATTAAATCAAGTTATTTGACAATATTTATTTATTTTTATCTTTCAATTACCATTGCTTGTTATTTCTTAATTTCTAATAATATCAAATAACCTTATATCGATTATCCTCCCTCTCCATTTACAACATTGCTAACACTTCCTTAACCCATGATGATGAGTCAAGTGAAACTAAGAAGTCTTTCATAGGAAGGAGCTGAAATACAACAATAAACTAAGCCTCAATATGATTGAGGGATATGACCTTGTCATGCAAGATTGCTTTATTTCTCCCAACCTAGATTCCCTAGCTTATAAGGGGAAGGATGTTCCTCAACTTATTGGGGGAGGTAGAGTTCCACCAAGAGAGCCATGTTGAATTAAAAGAATCACCATTTCATCGAAGTTCTACAGGAAGTGAAATGCATACCAAGTTCCTTACCTAAATAGTTAATGGAAAAGACATGAAAAAATTGTCAATAGATTCCTATTCATTTTTGCATGTGGGACACAATGATGGACCAGTGAAAAACCTCCTCCTCAAATTTCCCTGCACCGAAACTTTATTCTTCAGCAAACACCATAGGAAAAAGCAAGATTTTAATGGGAAATTTAATTTCCACACATGCTTCCACAATCATTCATGTTCCTTAGGTTCCTTCCCAGCATATAAGAAAAAACATCCTTCCTTTGAAGAATACTCCACAAATGGAGAGCGTATGCATTAGAGCCATATTCTCTATTATGAATTCTAACATGACAGATATTTAGCACCGCAATATAGTTGTGAAAGTTGATGCGAGTTTGCAGGAAAGTTAAGAGCCCGAGCAAAAAACCAACCTTAAGCCCATGGAGTGGAATTATCCAGGTGAAAAACTTGATTTAAGGTTATTATACCTTGAGTAGCCAAGTGATCTACCATAATCATTTATATTAAATATAACACAAATTATAAAATTGTTTACATTATACATTAACAAATATAATATTAAATATGTGTGCCTATAATTTTTAATACATTTTAAAATACAAAGAAAAATAGTACCTATCACATTTAAAGATACAAAGAATTTAATATTATGTGAATGTTAAAGTACAAAAAATATATATATAATGAGAATTTGTAACAATATAATTATTGCTTTCCAAAATACATAACATTTAATACCATGTTTATTGCTTGTTAGGATACATACTATGTATTGATATGTTTATTGCAAGTGAGGATACATAGAATTTAATGTTATGTTTAGTGTCTTTCATGAAGCTACTTGCTCATTTAACATGTAAAACCAATCAATTCGACAATAGTTTTGTATGTAAGGTGCTTAGGGCCTCCTATGCAACTACTTCCTCATCCCACATTTAAACCCAAACAACTTGATATGATTTTTTCGCCAATGATTGATCACCAGATGCTAAATCCAGAAAGAATAGTTTTATTGATCCTATTACAATATGAAACTTTTTTTTCCCATAGAAATAACGATTACTTGTGATTCTTTACCATCGATGGATGAAGACACCATGATCTCTGATAGTTTGAAGGAACTACAGACATTTGCCATTAACTTTTTCAGATAATTTCAAAGAACACTGGAAGAAGATCTCAACAATGAGACACATGAATCATGTTCCTCTTATATTCATGATCTCTATGGTCACATGTCCAGATCCAATTTTCACAACCACAAAATCCTGATTGCTAACACTCATTTCACTTAGTTACCCTGCAATGTTGAAATGCTCTCTTTTTTTGTCACTACCATTATCTAGCATTACCGGCTTTATTGAGTTAAAAGACCTTCATGGAAAAGGATCGAGTCCACTCATATTGAGGGCATAGGTATAAATTTTTTTGTTCTACTTTAGATAAGAAGCCAAGAACCACATTGCATTAGCATTGATAGTGTTGTTTTGTTATTTAGAATTTAAACATAAATATGGAATTTACCGTCGTTGATGTCTTTTACATTGGGTAATAAAATCACATTAATACGATTCAATGTCAAGGTATCTTGTATTTTAGTTAATATTTCATTTTTGTTAGAGCTTGGATAGTCCTTATCAATGCTTGTATCTTAGAAGGCCTATTACAAGGTGCAATAATGGTGTTGTTTTTGGAATTTTCCATTGAGGACATAAGGTACAGGTGCAATGACCGCAAGGAGTTGACGCAAATAAATATCATTTTCTATCCAAAAGGACATTGACTCATGCAATACTAGAATATCCATTGTGATTAGCACTACACATTTTTCTAGGAACCTTGATCTAGAATCTAGAATGGCAGAGCTCAGCGTAAACTCAAACCAACCATGGGAATTCTTTTTGTCAGAGAAATGGTGCCAGGAATCCCATTGTATTGACCTTGAATCATCAAGTTGGTTCGTTACATAGATACCTTCCCATACTAAGAAATCATCCATTAGCATATCGTCACAGAGTTGCACTACCACTCCACCACCACTTATTCTAGTTCCCCTCCTTCCCATGTCTCCTCCCTTGCCATTTTCAGAATTCCACATGGTAAAAAAGAATTGACAGAGGACGAAAAAAATCAAAATATGTGATTGAATGAATCCTTCTAATACAACCCCACAAAGGAACACCTTTAGTGTCATTAAGCATGATCACCCAAGTTTTTACTTGACATTAACTTTTTCAAAACTATACACTGAAAATTTTCAAATCATGAGATTTTATTGGCTTACCACATATCTGATATCCGAGTTGTTAAATGTTATTTGCATCATGAAATTGAATAGGTTAATGATGATTGAAGCTAAGTTTGAGATAATTTGAAATATTGTATTTCAGGATTGATTGTAGGTTTTACAATTGTGTGTCAATGACATTAATTTCTTAAGTGAAAAGAGCCCTAGGAATTTCAGGGTGTCTCCTATAATCCAGTCACAATTGAATTGGATATATAAATCTTGACATGAATAACATATCCCATAAACATGAAACGTCCAACCTTCTAAACAGAAAACACATGAATATCGGTTGCATTTTTGGGCCAACTGTGGCAATGAAATTTCAATTTTTTCCACTTTTATCAAAACTGAAGCACTTAAATATAGTCACTACCACCTGTTGCCTTCAGGGCGAAGGACTATCAGGAGATGTATCCTTTTCTAGAGATTGTTACCTTTAGGGTGAAGGACTATCAAGAGATGTATCATTTTCCATAGTTGATGATCATAATGGAGAAACCCTTCAGCACACGCAGTAGCACAAACTCCAAAGATATATTAAAGAGTTGGGTGAAAGATCCAACCAAGTTCAGAAAAAAACCCAGCCTAGTTTATAAGATGAATATCGTGAGGAAATATCAGTAATTGGTCATCTTATATGGCCAAGAGAACACAAATACCTTCCTGCAAATCTGGGTGATTGCGTTGGGCCAACTGGCCAGCGAAGGATGACCATGGAACTGGTATGACATGTTGGCTGTTAGGTTGAAGGAACATGTGATAGGAGCTTGGCATCCACCCAAAGGTTAGAAAGCAGAGATATACATGTCTGCTTACATTCTAGATGCAACCTGTGCCTACCAACAGTTCCTAGGCTTGAAGTAGGCATCAAAACTTTTAGAAATATCTGTGCACACTTATTGCATATTGTTCTCTAAATGAAGCTTCTGCAGATTTATCAGACATTTTTCAGACCACTTTTTCACCCCGGTGTGCAAAATGATATTTGAGTAGAGCCCACCTTGCATGTTGTAGGAAGCAATGTAGGCATTGATCGACATAGAAGATTGGTATGCCTCACCCCTTGGCACCTTCCTATGGGTGTACAACGTGGAGAAGGCTTTGCATGTTTTACTGACATTTTCCATGGATAAGATCATCATTCAAGAAGTGTCATATCACATCTTGATAGGGTTGTCAGCTAGACTAAGGAAGAAGAAGGCACCTTGGCCTGCTCTTCCTTTGCGAATCGTATTGTACAAGATACAGAACATCAAGCATGTTGATGTTGAGACGAAATATTTCAAAAGATTCATTTTTGGCATTGGAAGTTTCAATTTGTATGACCCTCATTTCTTTGTAAAGGACCACTATGCGAGAGTGAAATTTCCTTGGATCCATGGGGCGAGTCATTGGCCTGAGGAAGACCCATGGAGATACTATCACAAATTCTCTAGGCTCAATGAACTAGTCTGCATAGCTATGGAATGGTTAGTGACATAGTGCACAGTAGCATCTCAGAGAGCACCATCATCAACAACAACAGAGGGTAATGTACTGGCGCATGACAAAGGCAAGAGAAAGGTTGTTGACAGTGCAGAGGTAGAACAAAGTTGCAAGTTCAAATCATATCCACTCCTGATGAAAGAATTTTTGGAGATTGAGGTTAAGAGGTGACAATGAAATAAGAGGATAGTGCAAAGGCAAAGAGAGAAACAAAATAGGGAGGAAATTGAAAAGGGGTTGCAAGAGTTGAAGTAAAAATTTCGAGAAGAACAGGAGCTATGCAAAAGAGAGAAGGAAGCACAGTAGGAACATACACAACAGGAGGCACAACATGCATAGATTGATGAAATTGCACCCATACAAGTTATAGACTCATTTGAGTAGCTGGAACAGAGAAGATAGGGTGAGCAGTAACATGAACAGGACTTAGCTCAGGAGATTAAATAGATGCTAGTCGCTAGAACATATGGATACATATAAGGTGTAGCTGAATTCCAAGTGAGATCATGATATTGACCTCATGCCTCTAAACCAAGAGGTCATCCCACCAGCTTTACTAGATATAGAAGTAGAGAAAGTTCCAAGTGATCAAGGAGACACAGAGATCCTTGAAGACAATCTAGAAGACAAGATGCAAAACATGTCTTTTGATGAGTTATAACATAGAGTTGTGAAGTCACACAAAGTTCCCACTCCGGATGTTCACATATCTCCAATGAATTTTAATGAATGAGTGATCATATCCAATGTGCACAAGCATACAACAATTTTGGTCAATGCTACCAGATCAAATGTTAAAGCCACCAGCTTGAGTATTTGATTCTTGATAGTAGAGAATGAGTGCATGGCTAAGGAGTTACAAGCGGCCAAGTAGGGAGGAGAATAGGTTACATCATTCGCCAGAGTAGAGTTGAAGAGAGCAATACTAGATGAAGTATCGTCCCTCCAAATGGTCATGCACATGTTGTATTCCAGATTCAGCTCCAGGCATAACTTGATTTTCCATCTCAAAAGTTGGCAGCAGTGCTATGCTAGGAGAGCACGTATCTTGTCAAATCTACACACTATTTTCGACCGCATGCAAACATGTTCAATGAGGTACAAAGAAGCCCAATTTCACTTGCCAAAGATGATGAAGTGAAAAGTGGTAGAGTTCAAGGCATGCACTTGGAGTCAGATCCAAAACTATGAGGAAATCCCACAACTCATCACCAGTTTGCAGGCTTCACATGCACAAGTGTTCAAAAGCATGGATGTCATTGTGCACACCCACATGATCCCGAGGTGAAATCAAACAACCAAGTCCGAATGGAGCCAGACATGTACTTTAATGAACTGATGCGTGTAACCACCAACGCAGACTTGGATATTAGTGCAGACACTATGTATCTGTATGTTGTTGTTCTTGTTGCACTCAAGACTACAATGTGCATTTTCTCAAACGAGTTCAATAGATGTACCAAATCAGTGTACCCGGATGCAACGAAGGTGAGAGTTCGCTTTCAGCAAGATATCACCATTCATCACATGGACACCATCATGAGCTATGAAGCTTGGCATCAGTTCGCAATCATCAACCGTCATGAGGATGTCAAAGAGTTGGTCTTCCCATAGTTGTCTGAGTCTTAGTAGTGTCTTGCATCGCTTCCTCAAGCCTATTTTTTCTCACATGGGTACATGTATAGATTGTAATGTAACATCTTGTAAAATTGAAAGACCAAGAGTCAATGGTCAAATGTAACAATCATGTAGCAGTTGAAGAGTCATGAGGGTAGGTGAAGAGTCACAAAGGGGAATACCAAGGGTCACCCCACTCTTTGCTATTTATAGAACCTCATAACTCAGTAAAGAGGCTTTTGGGAGCCAAGATTCCTATAGGTGTATCTTAGAGAAATCTTGGAGTGTATTTTAATTAGCCTTGGCTTCTCCATAGTGCAGATCTATTATATCTCTTTAGAGGAGAAGGTGGTAGTGACTGTAATTATTTCCGAGAAAACTAGTGTCCATTCAGAGCTGCTAGTCCCACTAAGATTGGTAGCTATCTTAGAAACAAACAATTCAAAGTAACTTGTGTTTTCCTTTATGAGAGATAGATGAGGGAGAAATAGAGAGAACCAACCTTAGGCTTTTGCTTGGCTCCATACTTGTTTCCTACCTCCTTTGATAGAGCTTCATGACTCCTTACTCACTTGTTCCGCTTCAAAGAACAGTTGTAGACTAAAAGCAGCAAAATACCATCAAAGCATAGAGATCTATAACCATAAACAATATAGGATCAGATGTACATTAACCATACACGTGCATAAACAAATACAAGATTCAAAGATATACAAGTATATGGAGGAAAACTCAAATTGCTTTATTGATAGAAGTAGTAGAAGAGAGGATTACAACCCAGCTGTCTAATCCAGCACTATCCTCCTAGCATGAAAGCCCTCTTCACCTCATGAAAGACTAGATCACCCAACAATACAATGTTTCACAGAGAAACCAACAACACTTCCTTACAAAATACAAAATTCCAGCCTCTAGATCTCTAGGATGAGGGATCCATATATAGATAGTTGCGGTGGGGTGAGTCAACTTCTAGGATTTTGATTAGTGTCATTTCTTTGATAGATCTTGGTTCCACTTCAAGATTTCATGATCTCTTACTCATCCCTGGGCGAATTCAGAGAGGCAAGTGTCATATGAGCAGTTTCTAGAAGATTCTTCGGGTTTCCACCTAGCAAACTGCCTCTGCCATTTGTCCGCTCTCACTCATCGCACCCTACAGAAGGGATTTTCAGTATGCATCGCACCCTCTTTGTGTAGCAGATGAAATGCATCACACCCTTAGCATGGAGCAATCTGTATGGTCTAGTTTTAACCAATTCTGAGCAGTTTTTTAGGGAGAACTTCTGGGAAATGATGTAATCAATTGACCTTGATCCTTTAGGGTATGAAACAACACTTTTAGGGATTTAGAAGCCCTTGGTTTATGGACATATGTGATTGGGGTTGTAGTGCCCAAATATGTCTATAATAGTTGTCCCCTAAAGCATGAGGTCGTAAATCTTTTGATGTCGGGTGAAATGATTTATCATGAGGATCCGAGGTTTTTCGAACAGGAAGGTGACCTGTAATAAGATACAATACAATACATTATCTTCATAATATTTTCATGATCTAGCTAAGGCAGGCATTCTGATGCCTAGCTTTATAAAATCACTTTCATGTACATAGGACAGACAATCATCTGTGTGGCAGACTGATGATTCCAGTAGAGCCATCATCCTTTATCTTGGATGATTATCTGTGCAGCTATAGAGTACATTTGATGTCTTTATTTTCCTGGATATATCGCAACCCGGATCGATGAAAGTAGATCCGGGGTCTTCAAACTTGTTCAATCTTTGCCCGAAGTACAAGTCGATCCATGTGAAAAGATTTTTTGATGTCAAACATGGAAAGACATCGCCTGATTACCAGCCAATGATGTAAGCTATTAACAGGCGCAAGAGGAATCACCGATAATGATAATTACCCTCAAGGTACTGCAGTACAATTCATGTGGTGTGAATACGTGAGTCGATGTCGAACACAACAAAAAATCTTTCGGTTGAAGGCCATTGATGTAAACCTGTCACCGGAAGTGAGAAACTTTCCATTGAGGCATGCAAGCTTCAAAGTACTGAAAGGGTTGTTCCTAAGTCAACTTCTTGGATAATGACCTGGTGTCCACAAGAAGTGACCCATCATAAGAGGGCCTTAATGAATCCCACATCTTTGACACGAAATGGAGGAAATCATTTTTTGGAGGTGAAAACAATCTTATGATACAAGCTTCAGGGTGGCGGTCATGAAAGAATGAAGCATGAAGGTATTGCAGCAGATGAGGCATTAGCTAGGTTGGTGAATTCTCTGAGAAACTTCCCTTGAACATATCGGCTACACTGAAATGGATTGGTAGCGTTAACCCCATAAATGGATGGTACGAAGGACCAATGGTGATATGACTGGTGAATGGAATAATCGAACCCAACTCAATCATGGTGATGGAGTGAAAGTGTCATGTTCAAGAGCGACTTGCTACCAATGAAGTTCTTCAAGTTTTCTTCCTAATTTTTCCCTAGACATTGCTGACCAATACCTCTTTATTTTTGTCAATCTTGAGGAGGATAACATATGTTTTTTCTATAATTTTCCCTTTGGGAAAACCTGTCGCTATGTTTTAACGAGCCTAGCAACAGTGAAACTCGCTCTTGTTTGTATGGACAAGTTTGTCACTCTTGTTTTAATGAGTTTAACGACAAAGATAACTCAGTCATTTTTAGTTTTAGAGATTCTAAAAAGAGATGGAAAGGAAACTCCAATAGTCTTTTTCTGTAGTATAATCCATTAAGTCCAAAAAAGTATAAAATAATATGAAAGGGATGACTTTTTTGATCACTTTTCCGAGCTGAAAAAGACAAGCACTCAATATTTTTGTGTAATGATCCCTTAGGTCCAAAAATATTAAAATATAGATGAGGGATGGCACTTCCAATCACTTTAACAAGCTGGAGAGGAAAATTTCTTGGCAATCTTTTTATATTTTACGAGTCTAAAAAGAGCTTAAAAGAGACTCGTTTTTTAGGAACAAGTGATGTTTTTAGGTAACAGCTAGTTCCAGGTAAGGTTTGGAACTTTTCAATCATGGGAGTGTAAAGAAGGTGGCTAACAGAATCACTTGTCACAGTTGTTCCTCAAAAGGGTAAACAATCAAGTGGAGGTGTATGATTGGCTAAAAAGTGGAGGTGATGGTAAGAACATGACCAAGTCTTAAAATCTGATAGCAATGTCATCACGAAGGTTATTTACCGAAAGGTGGGTTCATTTTTTAATGATATTGAACTCTGGGGAAACCTATTCTCATTGCTAGGTTTATTTTTTAATGAGCTTGAACTTTGCGTAAACCTGCTTGTGATAATAGTCAGAGATGTTTAATTCACCATTAACACTATGTTCTTTTGATGGTCATACTACCTGTTCAATTGCTCGATAAAATTGATTATAAATGTAAATATATTCTAGAAAAATGAGTTAAAAACTAACATCTTACTTGAATTACATGAACAGTCACATAAAATTAGTTTTACCTCTCATTTTTACCATTTCATTCAAATTTGGGATTGTTGGAGCTCTAGAGGTGTTTTCCCCCTCGATTTTCATCAAGTGATTCTGGGAGATTTGGTGGACTATTTTTGGCACCATTTGGATTAGGTAGGAGCTAACCCTGAGCTCTTCAATTGCATTGTTTCCTTTTCTGATTCTGAGCATCTTTTCCTTCTTTTTTGGGCCTCAGGGGTTTGAACATTTCGTTCTCTCCCCATCGCACCTAGTATACATTGAAAGGTGCAATGCATATTGAGCTATCCATTGGCCAGTCAGTATGCATCCCACCTTGTACATAGCTAGTGTGTGATGGGCGCAAGGAGGAAAGTGTGTGCACTGTTTTTTCATGGAAATTTTTCCTATTTTTGCCCAAATCAGGATCCTAATTCTTCTCTTGTTTGTTTTTTGGAGATGCATCAGATCAAGATGTTCATTACATGGCATGAACATGAGCATGAAGAAGAGGATATGATTGCCTTACATGATCTGGGTACGGTTACTGCATTGCAAAATTGTGGCTTGCTCAAATTCTTCCGCATATCCAGCATGAGGCAACAAATCAACTTGTTGAAATATCTTCTTGATGCATGGGATCCTACCAACCAATTGTTCCAAATTAGAGGTAAATCCATCCCTTTGACTATTGAGGATATCTACTTTTTGACCAGTTTATCGAGGCATGGTGCCCCTCCCTCACTACCAGGATCTGCCCATCGGGGTGAATCTGTGAGGGATTACATTCACCGATACTGTAGAGATGGATCT
>APFE030306005.1:41691-78414 GCA_000404065.3 Pinus taeda
CCCCCTCACTCAATCGTCGGGCTCTTGCTCCTTACTGGGTTGTGGAGTTTGGTGGGCTTTCTAGGCAAGGTAAGAAAGCAAGATCTATTATCCCGGCAAGAGAATATCTCTCTTGGTAGGTGTTACTGGCCTGGTGTGTGACTGGCCTGGTGAGACTGGGAGAGTTTATATAGTCATATAGGTGTAGTTCATCCAGTCATGTAGGTATATATAATATACATATATAGGGGGGTTATTAACTCAGTAAGATGTCTACACTCATCTTACCTACATAATAGGTATAACAAAAGTGCTTGTTCCAATGGTTGTGTTCCTTCCCTTCATATCATTATAAGAAAAGAGAGAACCTAGTTATTCTGATCTAATGCCAGGTCAAAGGTAAAAGGCTTAACGATGGTGGTCAACTGCTCGATTGGATCAACTTCTACTGCAGGTTCAATAAGATCAATGGGTGGAGGTACGTTTACCTTATGATTAGGGCATGTTATTCCATTAACTACACCTTAGTGCACTCCACTGGCCTTGTGGGTAACTTCTCTCTAATTGGACTCATAACTCTCTGTTTTGGTGCTCGGGTAATTGCCGCAGGGATGGGAGTAGTAAGGAGTTTGGGCGAAAGGCGGCGCGGAATTCATGCTAGTGTGGACGGGGCTCCTAAGGGATAAGATTTTGGACATGAGAGCGCATGGAGGAGGGTGTAGCTAAGATGTTGAAGGAAGTGAAACGGTGCTACACATGCTCTAGAGCCCTCATCTACAAGCAGTCTCTTGACTCCGGCCAATTCTAACCTCAATGAAGAAGGGAGGATCGTCATATATAAGGAGGTTCTAAACACTAATCATTTTATTGAGGAGAAAGGTAATGACACCATTGTTTAGAGTAGTCTTATCAATTTCAATGGAATTGACGACATCCCACATCTCTAGGGCATTACATGCGGCAGGAATGGTAGGAGCTTGGCCCGGATGAGGTGGAGAGGAAAGGTAAAGGTCAACACATCACAACTAACACCAAAGCTATAGACAAATTCTTTACTGCCACCTGACGTGAGGAATAACTACACACTCATAAAGCTCCTAACTCAGAGGAATAACAACACAGCTCAGAAGAAATGCAAGGCTCAGAAGGGATAGGAATATTGCCTAACTCAGACAATTAACACAAGAGTAAGGACAACTCAACTAAGAGCTCATCGAACAACGCTTAACAAAGGCATTACAGTCATAGGAACATAAACACCCTGAGTCAGAGTATTAGGCAAGGCATAAGAGGGATAACTCAGGCCTACCTAAGAGTCAGAGGGATCAGAAAGAACCACACAAATACATCTGATAACCAAAATGAGCCCACTAAGAGCAGCTAAGATAACAAAAAAAGAAGCACAACAAGGCTGAGCCAGCCGAACTCTTGACTAAAAGGCCGCCATCGACTTGACCGAGGTGACAAGGGAGAGGAATAACGCCTTTTTCAGCTCTTGCCTTTGCTTGCTTTGGTGGGGGTTCCAGCTATTCTTCTCTTGCTTGTTTGCGTGGGATGGAATGTGTGTCGTCTGCCTTGATCTTTGTTCGTATTGAGCTTATCTATTAGCCACCTCCTTTCTGTCTACTCTCTCACTCCTTCTAACTCCTATTAGTAGAGTAGACTTAGTGCAGAAGTAGTAGCTGTATTTCTCTTTCTCTCTCTCTTTACTTCAACCAGTCATTCTATGTTATATATATAAATGATTTAGCCAAGGCTAAGCAATAGTTCTTCACGTTAGCAAAGAAGTGTGTCATTCTTGAAATGAGACTTATAATGATTGGTTTCATCCTGATCTAGTTGCCTTATTGTCAGAGTAACAACAAGAAGTTTTGCTACTACTGTATTGGATGACATAGTCCTAGATGTCGGTGGTTGTTCAAACATATCGAGTCTATTCAAAATATTTCCTAGTGATTCTACAAGAACTTCCGATGAAGGGTGATCAAAAGAACTAATTTCTGTGGTAGAAGGATATAGGTGGATCCTAGTTCAAAAATCCAATGGGGTACTGGATGGAAGATCCTCCACAATCTCTTCTATAGCAATCAATCTAGGTGGAAGAGGTAGACCGTCAGGTCCGTAAAATATTTCTGGTGCTGAAGAAGGTATAGACTCTTCAACAATAGATGTTGTAGGGGTGACACCTTCTAAATCAACCCTAGATCGGGCCGGTTTAGGAATAGAAGTGTTTACTATTACACTAGGATCAGTTCTAATGTCCTCTTGTAACTGCGGAACTTCTTCTATAGAGGAGGGGTTCCAGAAATAATTGGAGTAACTGGATTTTCTGATGATGTTGAAACACAAGTTTCAAATACACTAGGAGACTTTTACCCAGTTAAATGAGATCCCTTGGCTTGGAATGGTTTCATTTCCAGAGTCAAAGATAGTTGACTCGTTAGTCTCTGCGAACATCAGGGTTTTGATTGACTTTCTTCCATGATTGCGGATTACTTGATCAACTCAAAATTAAAAAGGGAAAATGTTATTCCTATTAAAATGAATTTTATGATGCTTTGACACAACTTGTTTTTTCATTTTTAAGAGTCGAGAAAAAGCTAAAGATGACTCTAGTCGCCTTCGATTTTTAATGAGCCTGAAGTGACAAGTGCTCAGATGGACCTTTTCTTTTAAGGAGTTTGAAAAGGAAAAAAGTGACTACTTTGGAAATCTAGACAGAAGGATTACCAAACCAATCGCAAAACTACAATATACTTTTACGTTCGGTAGTCAATCTTCTTGAATGCTATGTTCAGTGCATTGTGATTGACAGGGCAACAGACACGAGTTCCTAAGGATAAAAGATATAGTCTATTGTGGTCTCTGAATATATACTCAATGGTACATGGGAGCACAAGTCCGTACTAGCACTTGTAATATCAAAGAGGAGGAATCACCCAACCTACGATGAAAATGATAGTTACCAGGCTTTATGATGTCGGAATATGTCTCTAGCCTAGACTTGTAGATGTTGTGCATTAGGTTCCAAAGCATTTTTATGTTCATTGAGGTTTATTTTATAGTTGATATTTCTTAAGAAGTTCACCTTTCAAGGTTCACCACATGATGTAGATATACAATTTCTAAATATGCAATCTAAGATGATAAATAGTTGTTTACTTTCTTTTAGCAATGAAAATCCTAGCTACTAAGGAAAGAAGAGTAAGATTCTTTCAACATAGAGCAGAAAGCACACACTAAATGCACTTTTCCTAAATCAATTTCTGCATGCAGTCTAAATGCAAATGCACATGCATGTATTTGTTTTTCATTTTCCTTAATGTGAGAATGACAAAAATAAAACTAAATATAGATCTGAACTACTTTTCTTCAAAGCGACACTTTAGCAATTTCTTTTCAAAAATGAAAGGAAGACTAAGACGACACTATCACTTTTGAATGGGAAACTATTTTCGACACTTCAAACAATTGACAATTCAAATCAAATACAGTGGAAAAAGTGTAATAGACTATCTAAAAGAGGAATAATTTATGACACTCTTTTTCTTGACTGAAAACGACAGTTGTGACACTTTCAAATCAAAAGACGACGGTTCAATTAAGCTACTATTTGCAAAGGAGGACTGTAAATGATGAAAAATACAGAAAACACATTCACAATTCCTTATCAATGGAGGCTGAATAATGTAAAGGAAGAAGGTTTCAACAGTGATATACTGATCATAGACAACAAAACTACTGAATAGAGCTGAAAACAATGAAGAAAAAACCAAAATATGGAGGCAGAAACAATCTCATCCCATCATCGCACCTATCCTTAAGGGAAACAAGGATGCATCTCACCTACAGTGCATGGGAGGTGTTATGCATCCAGATTGCCAATGAGAGATAGTGCGATGGTCTGGGGACGAGACTAAGCTTGATTTTCACTCACAGTTTGCAGCTAAGTTTAGGAATCTAGATTGAGCTTATGATAGACAGTAAACAAAAAGTATAGGGGCTGATCTAATGAGGTTATTGAGCTACCACAAGGGCTCTTAGGATGTTTTTAAGTTAGATGTTTAGTTCATAAACCAACCCAAAGATTGACTGAAGCAGCATTGATCTATTTTGCAGTTGCATAGCAAAAGCAGTTCGAAGGCTAGTTGGCTTAACTTCAGACTCCATCTGTAGTTTATAAAGAAAACAACAAGGAAAAACAAACAAACTCTTCACTCCCTAGGGGAGTCACCATTTTGTTTCCGGGAAAACTAGTGTCCATTGAAAGCTACTAGTCCCACTAAGACAGGTAGCTATCTTAGAAACAAACAATTCAAAGTAACTTGTGTTTTCCTTTATGAGAGATAGCTGAAAGAGAAGTAGAGAGCACCAACCTTAGTCTTTTGCTTGGCTCCTTACTTGTTTCCTCCCTCCTTTAATAGAGCTCCACCACTCCTTCCTCACTTGTCCCACTTCAAAGAACACTTGTAGAGTGAAAGCAACAAAATATCATCAAAGCATAGAGATCTATAACCATAAACAATATAGCATCAGATGTACATTAACCATACACATGCATAAACAAATACAAGATTCAGAGATATACAAGTATATGGAGGAAAATTAAAATAGCTTTATTCATAGAAGTAGTAGAGGAGAGGATTACAACCTAGCTGTCTAATCTAGAACCATCCTCCTAGCATGAAAGCCCTCTTCACCTCATGAAAATACTAGATCATCCAACAATAAAATGTCTCACAGAGAAACCAACAACACTTCCTTACAAAATACAAAATATCAACCTCTGGATCTCTAGGATGAGGGATCCATCTATAGATATTTGCAGTGGGTGAGTCAACTTTTGGGATTTTGATTGGTGTAATTTATTTGAGTTCTTGGTTCCACTTGGATATTTCATGATCTCTTACTCATCCCTGGGTGAATTCAAAGAGGCAAGTGTCATATGAGCAGTTTCTAGAAGATTCTCTCAGTTTCCACCTAGCAAATTGCCTCTACCATTTCTCTACTCTTATCGCACCCTATAGAAGGGCTTTTTAGTATGCATCGGACCCTCTATGTGTAGTAGGTGAGATGCATCACACCCTTAGCATGGAGTAGTCTGTATGGTCTAGTTTTGACTACTTCTGAGTAGTTTTTCAAGGAGAACTTCTGGGAAGTGATGTAATTAGTTGACGTTGATCCTTTAGGGTATGAAACAACACTTTTAGGGATTTAGAAGCCCTTAGTTTATGGACATATTTGATTGTGGTTGCAGTGCCCAAATATGTCTATAATAGTAATGTCCCCTTTTTGGGACTAGTAGGTGGACATGGTTGTATGTCTGATTGAACTTTCACTTTCTTAATATAACAGAGCCATCATGTTTCATGCATATGTTGTTACTATATTTCAGTTATATTGGTTACTCTAATGATATATGTAGCTCTTTGATTAGACATGGATGTATGGAATCTTTCGATATATCTATATATGAATCTTGTTGAGATGTGTTGTTGGTTTAACCATCACTCTGGATCATTGGTTCACCTGCGTTCCAGCTTGTGCTGTATCTCTTCTCGTGTCTTTCCTTCCAAGCTACGTGTTTCCACAGGTTTTCAAGGGGCACACTTATTCCACTTTTTGTGCGTTAGAATGCTTCATGCACCTTACTTGGCTTGTTGTACTGGTCACATCCTTGCTACCAAAAAGGACATCCTGCTTACCTCTGCGCACAATCGCGGTCAAGGCGATACCGTACGACCCACTATTGGGTCTCCTACACAAAGCAATCTGAGGTCTAGTTGGGACTTCTTATAGGGGAGATACGCTGACATGTTTGTGGGTTGAGCACCATCAACATTTATGGCACTAGAAGGAGGGGTAGATGACAATATAAGCCCCTACATCTTGTTTTCAATATTCACATATCTGTCATGAATATCATTAGACTCATCCCTCCGTAATGTCTATCTCATGCCAAACCTATTGACATCACGAGGGAGTTTTATGATCTCTTGTCTAAATTCATGTACAATGGCGAAGATGAAGTGGCTTTGCCTAAGTAATTACATGACTTCCTTGCATTCCTTGAGGATGCAGATGAGTCTGATGAAGTGGAGGTGAACTTGTTGCTTTCACACACACTCCATGAATCCCCACAATGATGGTGCCACAACTTGCCTCACAATTAAATGTACTCACTTTGGTAGTTATGTGATCTCATTAAATCTACTTTCCATCATTTTGATCATGAACCTCTTGAAAAAAATTGTTGAAAGAATAGAAGACTCTGCAAGAGTCACCTTTGGATTTTTGGCAGCGCTTTCGTGTATTTCAGTTTGAAGCTTTGAAAAGCTAGATGAAGTTTCAAAATATTTGGGACAGATTCGAATATTATTTTAACAAATCAATCGATCCCAATATCAAGTTGAAGCTTAAACCCCACTCAACATACTTCAGTGATGGAGCTACCCAATCATAGATGGACATAGTCACTATCACAAATGATTTTCCGTCATCCCCTCATCGAACAACTTCACCACCATAGAGTGATGTGGGAGAACGTGCACACATGTTTGTTCAACTATCACATCCTCCCAACATCAGTTCTCTCAATTTTTGTGTTGATTTGGTTCTAAAGCCCATGGGTTGTCACATGCATTCATTACCTCAGCCTTCGTCTTTGTGTTCTATTGATCCTCCAGATTGCACTATCTTGTGTTCTTCCATTCCAGACTCTACACTTGTTGTCAACGAGGATCAAGCCATCAACGGAGTTAGTGTTTTGCACCCAACCTGCATTGTCATTCATGAAGAGTATGACTAGGAACTTGAACATTAGCCCATGACGAAGGATGATCTCCTTCTATTTGCACCCCCTCCACTTTTCCCTGACATCTATGGTGATTTTGCTATCACTGATTTTCCTAGTGTAAATCCATCCATGGATGTATCTACTACCAATCATTTGCAGAACACACCCAATGGTAGCCTATCATTCAACAACAGAGAGGACAAATGCTTCATTGAAAATCCACTTGATTCTTCACTTGATTTTTTTGGAAATGCAGAGAGTGAATATTCTTGCTTCTCATCTACCCCTCTATTTTATTTATCTGATCATGAGGATGCCAATCGTAGATGTCATGATCTCTTTACTCTCGTATTCAATCATGATGATGATTCTCTCTCTTTTGATCTTTCAAAGCCACCTGTTTATGATGATTTATCTATCGACGAAGTCGAAACCCCGCACACTATTGAGGCACTTTAACCCGAGCTAATGCTTATTTTAGGACCTTGCTATCCTCCAGTTGGTTTGACTTCTAGTCAGGAAATTGTTGAAACACCCAAGGCTCCTCATCACTCATCTAGATGCATTGAAGATCAATCCCACACACATATTTCGTGGAATCTTACACAGTAAGCACATTAGTGTGACACAAGTTGTCTTCTTTTCTCTCATTTTCTTACATATCAAAGTCAATATAATGAATATGCTTAACATCTACACGTAGTGTAGCACAACACCATGCTAAGTCCACAAATCACATGTCACAAGGTTACACTCATTTTTGTTCTGTGGATGCATATAAACATGGAGTGTGTTTTTCTTCATTGTTATGCCTTTAATGTTTGCTAGTTCATGCAATTGTTCTGTTCGTGAACCATGCCTTCACCAACATGGGTCAACCAATCCACTGGTGGCTACATTAGAAGTATCACTTCACATGATGATGCCCATGCACCATTAGCTTATATGTAGTAGTGTTTTCTTCTTGTCTTGTTTTCTTACATGCGCGTTTGCTTATTACCTTGTGTGTTTGTTGGATTTCTTTCTTGTTTTCTTACTCTCTTTTCTTTCACATTTTTCTTATGCTCTTTGCTCTTTTTTTTTTTTTTTCTTGTTTACGTTTATAGGTTAGTTTCTCATGAAACTGTGTATGACTCTTGAAATAGGAGAGCATAAAATGCAAGAGGACTTGTGCAGTTAACAATACTTGGTTATATATCGTCCTGTCTCTATATGTAGATCTTCTTATCTTCAATCCATGATACACCAATGGAAGCTATGTTCTATTCAAAGTGGACCTTAATGAAAACACATGCTTGCATGCTAACTAGTATCACCTACTCTAGTCGATTGTTTTGGGTTAATCCTTGTCAGTCAGTCAAGTAGAGTGAGGTGAGGGGGAAAAACCTTAACAAGTATGCCAAAGGTATATACAAATACTTCTCTGAAGGAAAAACCTCTTCTGCTCTCAAAAAGTTAGGATCCCTCTTCTGCTTATGAAATGAATAAGTGCTTATGCACAATTATGAAAAAATGAAAAAATGAAAAAAATGAAAATGTGAAAAATTTTGAAAAAATGAAAAATGAATAAGGCATAATAAGAGAAAGCCTTCTTGTACAGAGAGATGATGCAAGTAACTCCACTGGGGTACTGATTAGGCTCGTTGGTAGCAAAGTGATTCTTGTGTTCCTGTGTGACTCCACCAGGGTACTGTCCAGGTTTGCTGGCAATAGAGCAGCACCAGAGATGAGACTTAAACTTTGACTATCATATTGCTTGTGTACCAATATACCCCTCATCCCAATCGAAACAACTATGATGACTTGGCTTTGAATCTATTTCGATCCACCAAGAGCATGAAAAATGCTACATCCTTCAGTCAAGATAGTGTGGGAGTCAATATGATCAGAGAAATGAACAATACTTTTGGAGGTGTTAGATTTTCTTTTCGCGAAACAAGGTTCATTCAGATAGCTAGAGTTCTACTAGTGTGTCACCAAGTGTTGTAGCAGCTACAACCACCCTCCAAATTTTTCCTTAAATTCCTTTCGGAGCCTCCCTACTAACCATCGTTAGCAGCATGTCTTGCACAGTCAAGTACATAGGCTCCAACTGAGTTTCATAGGCTTTCTAGCCTATGCATGTCAACTTACTTGTATCCCATCACAAGTTACCATTCTAGACATAGGTAAATTTTTGGCTGAGATGTTCACTCATAGAATTGCACAATTCTAGAGGGGAACCAGCCTTCCCTTGAGAAATTGTGCAATCCTGCTGGGCTGTAGAATTGTGAAATCTAGCCAGGAAGCCCTCCCTTAGAAAACTACGCAATCCAACCCAACACTGGGCTTCCACCCAAAACTTGTGCAATTTGGGAGGTAGTGACTTGCTGACCCCAGAAATTTCACAGTGTTTGAGGGACAACTAGCCCTGCTTAGCCTAAAAACTATGCAAATTCCTTTCCGATGCTTGCAAAATGATGCATGTGCCTTCAGGATGACTGGTTCCCTCCAGGACTGAGCAATATTGATTTTCACACATGGTCTATTTTTTCCTGAAAAAGCAAAAAGAAACATGCAAAAAGGATCCCTAAATTTTAGTGATGTATTTTTAGCAATTGGAGGTTACATGTAAAGATCGCTTTAGAAAATTCCCTCCAAGTGTCACTTTTTCCCAGATTTGTGGCAGGCGTGTCATAAGCCTCAAACTTATTTATTTGACAATGCAGAGCTCATTCCTCACATCTATCTTGGAACTCTAACATCCCACAACACATATATGAGTCTTTGGCACATTTAGCGCAACTTTTTCCAAGTGTGCTTTCCATGTCATTTGCTGCTTTTCTATCGCTTTTTGTATTTTTCTTGTATGAATGTTGCTTTCTTGGTTCTTTTGAATGCATGTTTTCATTTTAATCTATGTGACCTTGTAGAAGCACCATTTCAGTTTTTGTTTGCATCTCACTATCGTCGCATGCATGACAATGCCTTGCACTAATGGTCATTGATGTGGTGATTCATTTCACACACATGCATGTGTTCCTATTTTTGAAATATTGCATTCACTATTTTCATGCATGATCATTCACTCTTGCTTAAACTTAGTCTCACCATACATTCATACCTATTCATGTTTTCAATAGCTCGTCGACGAATCTAGGCTACCTTACCCTAGACCTTGCCTTGTCTGGATAACAGTGCACATTTCTGGAAGTGAAGGCTCTTCCTTCCCTCCAGAAATTCCACAAATCTAGCCAGCACTAACCCCCAATATTACATTGCACAATTCTGGGAGGCAGTGCCCTACTGACCCAGAAAATTGCACAATGCAGTCTTTGGGCTTGCATGCCCTTGCTGATTGAAATTGTGCCTTGCATAGTTTCAGTCATTAGAAAATAGGTTGGACTGTGCATTGAATAGTACCAGTAGTTAGTGAGCTTCTTGAAAACCCAAATTGTGCCTTGTGCAATTTCGAAAGTCAGTCACCCAACCTTTTGGTGAAAATTATGCAATATTTACTGCCAGTCACCCAGGTGTGTTGCATGTCAATCCTCAGATTTGTATTGGTTTTCAACTAATAGATTCATTGCCATGATTGTCGCTATGTCTCCATGGATAGTAGGTGTTCTTCTGTCTCTCAGAAGTATAGGTACAATGGCCTCCAAGAGAGAAGCGTCAAAGGAAAATGTTGGGAGTGCGACAGGAGATGCATTTGAATGTGTCTATGAGCTTTCCCGTTTACGAAGACACCAAGATGTTCATAGACAAAGCCATCAATATGAAATGGCAGGACATCAACGATACATTCTTAGGCACATTTGAGGATGATATGGAAGAACATAGGGTTTATGTCAACATCCATAAGTCTTCTATGTACCAGATTGCATGTAAGTATCCCACATTTTCATGCACGAACATGATACATTGGATTGTCTCACACAATGATCTTGAGATGATGATGTTGAGCAGTGTCATGTGGATAGAGCTTGCTACCTTTAGGGTGAAGGGATATTAGGATATGTATCGCTTCCCATAGCCAATCATCACAATGGAGAAACCCTTTAGAACACGTAGTAGTGCAAACTCCGAAGATATCTTGAAGAGTTGGGTGAAAGAGTGATCCAAGTTCTGAACGGCACCCAGCATGGTTAACAAGATGAAGATAATTTGAAAGGCATATCAATACTTGGTCATCTTTTCATTCCTTTTATACGGCCAAGAGAACACAAAGAACTTTGCATAGGGTTGGGTGATTACATTGGACCAATTGGCCAGCAAAGGATATCCATTCAATTGGTCCGACATGTTGCCTCCCAGGTTGAAGGAATAGATGACAAAAGCTTGGCATCCACGCAAAGGTCAACAAGAAAATATATACATGTTCGCTTACATTCTAGATGCAATATATGCCCGTTAGTAGTTCCCAGGATTGAAGTGGGCCTGGAGAACTTTGAAAACCTCTGTGCACACTTATTGCAAATTGTTCTCTAAATGGAGCTTCCACAGAGTTATCACACAATTGTCATACCACTTTGTCGCGTCGGTGTAAAATATGATATTTGAGCAGGATCCACCTTACATGTCGCAAGCAGTAATGGAGGCATTAATTGACATAGTAGATTGGTATTCCACACCCCTTGGCACCTTCATATTGATGTATAGTGCGGAGAAGCCTCTGCATGTCCTGCCAAATTTTGTCATGGACAAGCTCATTATGAAAGAAGTGTCATATCACATCTTGATAGGGTTGTCAAATAGACTACACAAGAAGAACAAGGCACCTAACCCACTCTTCCTTTGCAGATTGGGTTGTACGAGATACAGAATCTCAAGCATGTTGATGCCGAGATAGAAGAGTTCAAAAGATTCCCTTTCGGCATGAGATGTTTTAATCCCTATGACCCACATTGCTTTGTAAAGGACCATTGTGTGAGAGTGAAGTTTTCTTGGATCCATGGAGTGTGTCATTGACCTAAGGAAGACCCATGGAGATATTGATACAACTTCACCAAGCTTAATGAATCGGTCGGCATAGTTGTGGAATGGTTAGTGATGTAGCGTGCAGTAGCATCTCAAAGAGCACCATCATCAGTAGTAGCTGAGGCTAACATATGTGCGCATGACAAAGGCAATACAAAGGTTGTTGATAGCAAAGAGGAATAAAAATGAGACAAGTTCAAATCAGATCTGCTTGTGATGAAAGCAGCTTTGGAGATTGAGGCTAATAGGTGACAATGTGACAAGATGATCACGCGAAGGAAAACAGAGAAATGAAATATGGAGGAAAAAGAAAAGGAGTTACAAGATTTGAGGCAACAACTCTGGGAAGAGCACAAGCTACGCATAAGAGAGAAGGAAGTGCAACAGGGACAAACACAATAGGAGGTGCAACATGCATAGATTGATGAAACTGTGCCCATATAGGTTATAGACTCATCTGAGCAACCGGCATAGAGCAGACAGGGTGATCAGTCGCAGGAGCAGGACTTAGCTCAGGAGATTGAGCAGATGCTAGAACAAATGGACATGGATAGGGTGCAGCTAGAGTCAAATTAGGATATTAACCTCATGCCTCAGAACCAAGAGGTCATCCGAACAGCTTCAGCAGAAAGGGAAGAAAAAAAAGTCCCAAGCCATCAAGGAGACACAAAGATCCTTGAAGACAATATAGAAGAAGAGATGCATAACATATCTTTCGACGAGTCACAACACAAAGTTGTGTAGTCACGTAGAGTGCCCACTCCAGATGTTCACATATCTCCTGCACAGTTTGAAGAACAAGGGTTCATATCTAATGTGTGCAAGCATCAAATAGCATTAGCTGATGCTACTAAATCATATGCCAAAGCCACTAGCATGAGTGTTCAATTCTTGATAAGAGAACAAGCGCATGGATAAGGAATTACAAGCGACTAAGAAGGGAGGAGAATAGGTTACATCATCTACGAGAATAGAGTTGAAGAGAGCAATACTGGTTGAATTTTCATCCCTTGAGACAGTCATGCAGATGTTGTATTCCAGATTAAGCATCATTCATATGTGAGTTGTCCATCTTAACGGTTTGTAGCAATGTTGTGCTACGAGAGAATGTATCCTGTAAAATATACACACTGTTATTGACTGCATGAAAACATGGACAATGAGGTACAAAGAAGCCCCATTCCAAAGATGATGAAGCCAAAGGCGGTAGAGTTGAAGGCACATATCTAGAGTCAGATCGGAAACTATGAGGAACTCTCGCATCTCATCACCAGTTTGTAGGCTTCACATGCATGGGTGTTCAAAAGCATGGATGTCATTGTGCACAACCATGTGATCCCATCTATTGGTAAACTCACCAAGGTGAAATCAAAGAACCAAGTTCAAACAGATCTCTACATGTATTTTGATGAGTTGATGCGTGTAGCCACCAGCGCAGACTTGGAGATCAATGTAAATACTATGCATCAATATGTTGCTAGTCCTGCTGCACTCAAGACTATGATGCACATGTTATCAGATGATTTGGACATAGGTTCCACATCAGTGTTCCCAGATGCAACAGAGGTGAGAGTTCTCTTTCAACAAGATGTCAACAATGAACACACGAACACCATCATGAACTACCAATCCTGGCATCAGTTCACCACATCAACCATCACGAGGATGTCAAAGAGGTTATATTCCCATAGTTTTCTGAGACTTAGTAGTGTCTTGCATGACTTTCTCAAGCCTATTTTGCCTAACATGAGTACATGTGCAGATTGTAATGTAACATATTGTAAAAGTGAAAGACCAAGTGCCAATGGTTGAATGTAACATTCATGTAGTAGTTGAAGATTCATGAGGGTAGGTGAAGAGTCACAAAGGGGAATGTCAAGGGTCACCTCACTCTTTGCTATTTACAAAACCTCATAACTCATTAGATATGATTTTGGGATCCAAGCTTCTTATAGGTGTATCTAAGAGAAATATTGGAGTGTATTATAAGGAGCCTTGGCTTCTCCACAGTGCAGAGCTAGTATATCTCTTTGGAGTAGCAGGTAGCAGTGACTATAACATCTCGTTGTTGGGACTAGTAGTTGGACATGGTTGTATGTATGATTGGAACTTTCACTTTCTTAATATAAGAGAGCCAACACATTTCATGCATATGTTATTATTGTATTTCATTTATCTTGGTTACTCTAATGGTATATGTAACTCTTTTATTACACAGGTATGTATGGACTCTTTCTATATATGTATGTAAGAACCTTGTTGAGGTGTGCTGTTGGTTTAACCATCACTTTGGATCATTGGTTTACCTACCTTACAACTTTTGATGCATCTATGCTTGTGTGGTCACTTCCATGTAGCATGTTTCCATAGGTTTCCAAGGGGTGCACTTATTCCAATTTCTGTGTGTTAAAACCCTTCATGCACCTTCCTTGGCATGTCACGCTGGTCACATCCTTGCTACCAACAAGGACATTCTACTTTCTGTTGTGCACAACTGTGATCAAGGAAATACCATACGACCCACTGCTGCGACTCCTGCACCGAATGGTCTGAGGACTAGTATGGAATTCTTATCGGGGAGATCCCCTGACATGTTGGCGGGTCTAGCGCTGTCAACAAGAACTAATGTTTGGGGAGATGCACTACTTTCTCTAATTTTTGTATGTCTATATGTTAATGTATGTATGTCTACTTGTCCAATGCATCTTTGCTAATAATTGTGTACAATTTTATATATGACAATCATAGTGTAGTTGAGAAATATTCCACGAAATAATTTAAAATGGTAGCATACATGCCACTCTCCTGACATCAAGAAAACACCTATAGCATACCTAGTTACATCTTCCTCCACTTTGGAAGGCTACTGCAAGTTTTGAAATGTAGGAATGGTGCTTAAATGAATTTATTTCTCAACTCGTCAAAGGCCTTTTGTTACGAATTCCCCCATTATATATGTTATCCACTCACATTTATGCAGTGTTGAGAAATGGAAACAAGAAATTATAGTTTAATTTGTCCTTGAGTTAAATTGAGAATTAAAATTGAATTATATTCTCATAGAAACTTGCAAATAGTTAATTAACTTTAATTAACTTAATTAGCTTAGGAATTTTGATTTGGAAGTATTTTTGAAGTCATATATATGTTCTCCTTATATTTTAGGGTTCTAGTATGAGTTTAATTATGAGTTGTAATTAGATAACTGAGTTTACCGAGTTAAGTTAAGTTAAATTAGTTCCAAACTGTTTGTGCAACTAATAGAGAGTTAATAGTCAATTGGTGCACTAATGTATCTACTAGTGCTACTCCAGTTAACTAAAGATTCACTCATGAGAAACTCATGAATGTCGATTATGAGAAATACCCAGTCGAGACTAGAGTACAGGGACATTGTACTCTCAGTTGTATGATTTACTAAGTTGTATAGATCATGCATACAATTAGGAATTGAACCTAGTGCGGATTGTGTAGTTTTGGATGCATTGGATTCTGATTAATATGGGCTATTCAACCATGGGGATTCCACAAGGAAATATGCACTTGGAGAGCTATAGAATTAGCTAGTTGTTGACCAAGAGCTTCCTTATGAACTAAGGATTGATTATACTGAGTGTTGGGATTGTTCTTGTGAGTAAAATCATTGTATTATCATCTTGGATTTCTGAAATACGCAATACAGATAGTGGGGTTTTGAGCTATGGCTTTCCCTAGATATTTATTGTGTTATGTGTATTTGATTATCTTCCTCTTGTCAATTATTGTTTTCATCGATATATTTGCTTCCACTCATTGAAAGTAGAAGTAGATTCTTGTCTTTTTCTTTAGTACATTGCATGAACTTTTGAATCTACAAGATTTTCTACATGGTATCAAAGCTGAGAACAATATACTAGAGGAAATTTGTAAGTTTTGAGTTTTGGGTTCTAGGTGAAATTTGAATTTGCAATACATACTTTAGGATCGGCATATGGCATTCTACGGTTTGTGGCTTGAGTATGACTTGGAAGGCAACTCAAATTTTATAGCCTGGAGGGACAAAATAGAGGTTGTGCTAGAGGAAAATTTCTTGAAGGAATTTCTTTATAAACAAACTCCTAAGCCAACAACATCAAATGTATAGAATTTATCCAAATGGAAGAAGTGTGTGGCAAAGGCAATGCTAATAATCCTTGCAGGAGTTCGAGACCGCATTGTATCAAGTCTCCATGGAAAAGAAACTCCGTATTCTATGTGAAAAGCATTGATGGAATTGTATTAGAACATCAGTGACCAAAGGAAATTAGCACTAATGGACAAACTTCGAAAAATTAAAATGGAGAAAGGTGAGACTATTTCAAAATACTTGACCAAGTCCACTCAATGTCATGATGAACTTGGAAGTGTTGGAATAATGGTTGCCAAGGAAGGTATGGTGGGACTTGCTCTTCTAGTTCTCCCAAAGAGTTGGCATAGTTATTAGGATTTTGTCAATGGTCGGGAGAAGCTACCATATTAGGAATGATTGTGGTCAGATTTGATGCAGGAGGAGATCAGGAGGAACACTAGGGATGGATCTTCCTCAAATACTAATGATCAAGGGAATTGTGCCTTAGCAATTAAGGAGAAGAAGGGGAAAGGGAAATATTCCCATTCCAAATCAGATTCTTATCATGGAGGTAAGAAGAAATACATGATTAAAGTTAAGTGTTTTCATTGTCATGAGCTAGGCCATTTTGCTACAACTTGTCCACTCATGAATTCCAAGAAGAAGTTCTCAAGAGGAGTGAGGGGTGAGGCTTTGGCCTCTCAATTGGAATTGGACTTTTCCCTTATTGCATGGATGGTTTCGAAAATTATGGGAAGTGTATGGTACTTATACAGTGGAGATTCATTCCACATGACTGGTGATAAAGAGTTATTCAATTACCCAAAGGAGAAAGATCTCCATATGCATCGATATGAGTGACGACGAGAAGTATAGTGTTAATAGATTAGGCATGATTACTCCTTAGAGGGAGCATGTGGCTCCACTCAGCTTGAAGAATGTTATGTATGTGCTCAGGATGAAGAAGAACTTGTTATCTATTTCCATGCTTGAGGATAGAGGCTATGATATGATCTTCTTGAAAGGAAAGGCATTCCTTTGACACATAGCCACGGGTTAGGTAAAGAAGATATGGATTCAGGTGAAGAATCTCTATAAGTTAGAGGTAGAGGAGTGTGATTCTTTGAGAAGAAAAGAAGAAAGGGTGCAGATCCAAGACGTCAGCGAGTTGTGGCGTAGGTGATTGGGCCCCTTTCATCATGGGGCTTTGAAGATATTGCAGCATATCTCTACTAGTCTTCCCAGAGGTACACTTGAGCAAGTTGATACATGCAAGGTGTGTACTTTGGGAAAATACACATAGTCTTCCTTTCATGAAAAAGAATGTTTAGAACAGACTATACTAGAGAGAACCTATTTAGATGTGTGTGGACCATTCTCAATAGCATCCATGACCAAACACGGATATTATGTTATATTTTTTGATGACTATTCTTGTAAATACTTGATATTTTTCATCCAGACAAAGGAGAAAACTTTCACAAAGTTTTGTGAGTTTAAAGCATTCATGGAGAAAGATTTAGGTAATAAGGTTAAAGATCTATGGAGTGATAATGGTGGTGAGTATGTCTCAAATGATTTTAAGAACTTCTCTGCAATGTAAGGGATTAAACAAAGTTTATAGCACCCCATAACCCTCAATAGAATGGGGTGGCTGATAGGAAGAATAGAAGCATAGTACATGCAATGATGGCAATGTTGCATGATCAAGGCCTACCACTACACTTGTGGGCTGAGGCATGCAACACAATGCTTTATGTTCAGAATTGTAGTGACATCAGATACTTGAGACGAAGACACGAGGGGAGGCTTATTTCAGTAAGAGTCTAGAGGTTGGTCACTTCAAGATTTTTGGGTCATTGGTTCCATGTGACCAAAGATGAATAGAAGGAGCTTGAGCTGACAACAGAGTTGGGGACACTTGTGGGGTACACTGATACACCTCACAACTATCGGGTGTACTTGTTCACCAGTAGGATGACAGTGATTTGCAGGGATGCCAGATTCAATGAGGAGAATTCCATACAAGTTTCCCTTGATAGGGAGATTGATCTACATGTGAATGAGGAGCTTTTAGCTCCTAAGGTTGTGGAGTCTCAAATTGATTTGGAGCAGCTACATGTAGGGGATACGGCAGTGGATACATCCACTCATGTAGAGTCTTCTAGAGAGGGAAGAAAGTGCACTAGAGAGGCTGCCAGATTGTTGTATGATTGACAAATTGTCTACGAAACCAAAGGCTCTAGGTTTGATCCCTAGTGGAGTTGCCAATTCTATTGAGGGACAAAGTCCCCTAGGGTTTTGGGTCAATATCCTTGCAGAGCGAGGGTTATCCACAGTAAAAAACAAGCATTCCACATAGCCATGATACTAAAATAAGCAAGCTACATGAAGAGAGGTGCACCTGGGGGTCCTTCGTTCAAGTAGATCTAGCCAGGGTCCAAACCCTCTTGGAGTTCCTTTCGATCCTTAAACCTGCAAAACAATCAATTCAAAGAAGCATAGTGGTATATGGACCAAGCATCATATAGAAGTCAACCTCATAACATATTGAAAGGTAGTTAGTTATACAATTGAAACAATGATTCATATGCAAACCATAACAACAACATCATAAGGATGAAGAAGATTAATTTCAAGAACAAGACAAGTGTTTCTCTATTGAAGATAACTAAAACAAAGTAAGAAATGATATCACCTGAATCTTCCTCTCGTTGGCTCCAAGTAGAACTGTCCTATAGATTCGTCCATTCCAAAGTCTTCAAAAGGCTCATTCCATGACTCACACAAGGATATCTCAACTAGTGAAAAGACATCATAACTCAAGTAAACAAGGGTTTCATGTAATGGGGGAAGTGTTGGAAGCACAAGGATCTTCAGACGTGATCAGGGATAATCTTAGTAGAGTGATGTTTCCCTCTATTCTCTCCTCCTTTAGGCCTTCCCATTGAAGCCTTTTTATACTTCTCCCAAAGTAGTTTTTTAGTTGGGAATTCGTTGGGAACAGTTGGGCCACGGGCACTAATAGGTAATCAACAGGTAAAACCCATGATATCCACCCAAAATTAAGGATATTTAATTTTTTAAATGTTTTAACACATATGCATGGGTTGGGTATACACAAACCCATGTATACACACGTTTATCTCAGGGAAATGTCGCGTATAGGGAGTAAAACACTATTTTTTAAGTATTTGGACTAGGTCTAGAAGGAGGGGTTGCCCTAGGCCATGAGTGCAGCATCACAAACATCAAGAGTGATATTTGGAGCTATAAGAGGAGCACCCACTTCTCAATGTGGACATAGGAGGACACTTGAGAGGTACATTGGATACGTGGCTCTTATGGGTGAATGTGTTGTGATAGAGCCATCTACCTTTAAGGAAGCAGTGCAACAACCAGTTTGGTTTGATGCCATGGTGGAGGAGTATGATTCCATAGTTCATAACAGTGTTTGGGACGTGGTCCTGAGACCAGAAGATAAGTCAGTGGTGAGCTCCCATTGGCTTTACAAGGTAAAGCAAGTTGCAAATGGTTGTGTGGAGAAGCATAAGGCTAGATTTGTGGCCTGTGGATTTTCACAGGTAAAGGGAATTGACTATGATGAGACCTTTTCTCATGTTGCAAAATACTCGTCAATCAAATTATATTGGAACTGTCAGCACAGATGGGTTGGAAGATTTATCAAATGGATGTGAAGACAAGCTTCCTTAATGGCATGATTGAGGAAGAAGTGTACATAGAGCAGCCTGAAGGTTTTGAAACCTTTAACTTTGAGTCACATGTGTATTGGATCAAGAGAGCGTTGTATGGGCTAAAGCAAGAACCTCATGCTTGGTACACTAGGATAGATAGCTACCTCACTAGGTTGGCCTTCCCGAAGACTGAAGCGGATGTAAACCTGTACCACATAGTGGTGGAAGGGAAGTTGTCGATCATTGTATTTTATGTTGATGATCTCATAGTGATGGGTGATGATCAACTGATCAAGTATTGCAAGGAGGACATTGCAAGAGAGTTTTAGATGAAGGAAATGGGACTAATGCATTACTTTATTGACATGGAGGTATGGAAAGGACATGGGTAGTTATCTGTGTCTCGAGGCAAGTATGCCAATGAGATACTCAGGAGATTCAAGTAGTTATTTGTGTCTCAGGGCAAGTATGCCAATGAGATACTCAAGAGATTCCACATGGAGAGCAACAAACCAATGGAGACTCCTCTAGTAGGTAACCAGAGGAAGGAGGATGTTACTTCAGGGGAAGTAGTGGAAACTACTTTTCACAAGCATCTTATGGGTTCACTCATGTTCTTGTTGAACACACGACCGTATATGTGCTATGCAGTTAACCAGCGTAGTAAAGTGATGGTTATGCCTACCAAGTTATATTGGAAGGCGGAAAATCATGTGTTCTAATACCTCAGGGGCACTTGTTAGTATGGATTATGGTGCATACGGAGAAAGGGAGTGAAGCTTCAAGGCTTCACCGATGTAGATTGGGTAGGGAGTCCATATGATAGGAAGAGAACATTGGGAGGGATCGTTAGTATTGGGTTAGCGACAGTTTCTTGGTACAACAGGAAATAGAGATCAGTTACACTTAGTTTGGAAAAGGCAGAGTACATGACTATGAGTTAGGAAGCATGTGAGGCCATTTGGATGAGGAAGACCCTGGTTGGTTTGTTTAGTCAGTAGATGGATCCAACTATGATTTATTGCAATAATTAGAGTTGTATCAAAATCTCTGAAAATCTAGTTTTTCATGATCTATCCAAGGATATTGATATCTGATATCAGCATCTCAGAGATTGTGTATTGAGTTAGATTATGTTGTTAGAGTACATTCCCATGGAGGAGAAATATGCTGACATTTTAACAAAGGAATTGAGAAGATGTAAATTTGATTTTCACAAATATAGGATCAGTGTAGTTGATAATCCCTTTCTTGTTGAGAGGGAGTGTTGAGAAATGGAAACAAGAAATTCTAGTTTAATTTGTCCTTGAATTAAAGTGAAAATTAAAATTGATTTCTATTCTCATAGAGGCTTGTAAATAGTTAAATAAGTTTAATTAGCTTAATTATCTTAAGAATTTCAAGCTGGAAGTATTTTTGAAGTCATGTATATGTTTTCCCTATATTTTAGGGGTCTAATATGAGTTTAATTGTGAGTTGTTATTAGATAACTCAATTTACTAAATTAAGTTTAGTTCAATTAGTTCCAAACTATTTGTGGAGCTAATAGAGAGTTAACAGTCAGTTGGTGCACTAATGCATCTACTATTGCTACTCCAGTTAACTGAAAATTCACTCATCTGAAACTCATGCATGTCAATTCTGAGAACCACCTAGTTGATACTAGAGTGCAGGGACAATGTACTATCAGTTCTATGATTTACTAAGTTGTATAGATAATGCATGCAATCAAGAATTGAACATACTGTGGATTGTGTAGTTTTGGATGCAATGGATTCCCATTAATATGGGTTATTCAACCATAGGAATTGCACAAGGAAATAGGCACTTGGAGAGCTACAAAATTGGCTAAGTGTTGGCCAAGAGCTTGCTTGTGAGTTGAGGATTGAGTATACTAGGTGCTCGGATTGTTCTTGTGAGAACAAGAATTGTATTCCCATCTTGGATTTATGATATATGCAATATATATAGTGGGGTTTTGAGCTATGGCTTTCCCTGGATATTTACTATGTTATGTGTATTTGATTATCTTTCTCTTGTCAAATATTGTTTTCATTGATCTATTGGCTTCCGTTGGTTGAAAGGAGAAGTAGATTCTTGTCTTTTTCTTCAATACATTCCATGGGCTTGTGAATCTACAATATTTTCTACATGTGGATGGTTTGTGTAGCTACTGCTAAAAATTAAGATATGGATCTAGGTACTACACTAATAAACAAAACTTTTAACCTCGAGGACATTTATTAGGACTGGTCACTTGATGAGGGACTCAATATTTGAAGGATCTATCTTAAACTCCTCTTTAATCAAATAGTGTGAATACACAAAAGAATGATGTCTATGTCTAAACTATTATTTCTTAAGATTTTCTAATATCTATTTCTTCTTGAATGTCCCAAGAATTTACATTAACCTTGAGAACTACTCCCCCTTAGTGGAATTGTAAATTTTTATGTCATTGAAATAAATAATAGTAAACAAATATAGATATTAAGGAGATAAGATATTATTCATTAATCTTGGTAATATAGCTAGTGCATTATGTAGACCAAATGGAATGAAAAATTGTTCATACAAACCTTCCCTAATTTTGAAGATGGCCTTCTTGGTCTCTTCCTCTTGACTTGAACCTACTGATACCCTAAATTTAAGTTGAACTTGGTGTAATATTTTAGTTATTGCAACTAATGTAATATATCACCAATCTTATCCATGGGATGCCATTTCTTGATCATAATCTTGTTTGACACTTTGTAATCAATTTACATTCACCAAGTCCCATCCTTCTTTTGGTAAAATTATGATGGGTATCCCGCAAGGTGAGGTACTTCGTTAAATCACACCTTTCTCTAGAAATTTCCATAACTAGTTTATTTACTTTTCTTAATTCTAGAAGAGATTGTATGTATAGATCAATATTTGGGAAAGGACTATCTAGCAATATATTGATTTCATGCTCCACTTCCCTATTTTATGTTATCCTTTTAATCTCCTTTAATTCTTCCCTCTATGATTGTAACAACCATTCTATTTGTTATGTATATTTTTTATTACAACCCTCAAGGGATTCCATTTCCCTTATTGACTATTCACAATTTTGATTTCTTTCAAGAATAGAAAAACAAAGTTCTTGCTAGAAATAATCAATTTCTTAGTATTTTTGACACTTTCCAATGATATCATGGAATTGCGTTTTTGTGTGTTGACAATGAATTATTTATCATCCTTGATGAGGTTGTATTGGTTCTCTTTTCATTCCATATCACAAATACATGTATAGAATGCCAAGCATAACTCCACATATATCAAGTGGTACTACCTCTAGTTCTACTTCATCAATATAATCAAGAATAATAGAAAATTTCATTATACAATATTTTGTTACCTTGACTCATGCATCCTTAGTTAACCATCCTAATGGATATGGGATAGGATTATAATGAACCTCTAGTCAATCATAGCATCAACATTAGTCTTCTTGATATTTCTCTTAATATGGAAGGGTTTTTTCATCTCCCTATCCTCCCATTGATGATGGTTACTCAGCTTCACCTCCTTTTGCATTAGTGTTTAGATAATCTTCTCATCCACATTACAACTGCTTTCCACTTGGTTGCTTGAATCTCTAGTGAGCAGATACTTTTTCTTTTCCTATGTTGAAGACATGGCTTCAACACACAATCAAGAGGAGATTAAATTACGACAAAAACAATAAGAATGCACATTAATCAAGTCTTTATTCGTTCTTCATATGTATGTATAAACAGAAGATATAGACGGAGTTTTTGTACTAACTTCCAAGTAATCATTATATTTACTTCATATATTTAACCTTTATTACCCATATTTACTTAATCTCTAATATATTATGTATGATAACACTATATGAGCCTAAGGGTCCCCTGAAAATCTCCCTCCGCCTAAATTTCTTGCTCGACCTAAGATATTTTTTGCAACATCTTGGGTCTATAATCTTGAAAAATTATCATTACTATGCATCAGCCATGCATACTGATATTGTTAGGTAACCCAATTTTGAAAACTGCCAATAGGATAGGAACATACATGTGTATAAGGTCTATTGTGACTTCTAACTCTCTATGTGACCATATCTTCCAAATATTGGTTAGCCAAACATTAGGTATATTAGAAGTGTGATTTACCCTACCTTTTCAATTATCACTCTACCTAGGAATTATCAGCACTACATATCTCTTGTATGGTTGGTCATTGCTAATCGTGGATGAGTCCAGTGCCCAACGATTTGTCAGTCCTACGGGTTTTTTATATGGGATCAATGAGGGTATGCAACATCAAACAACCTACTGTTTTTCCATTATCACAACCCAAGTGATTGTTCTCCTCTGCTTCTATTAGTGATCCCAATTAGTTCGATTTTTGTTGTTATCATCTTGTCCTTCAATATCTTTTTGTGTATTTTCTTTCATTTCATGTCCCATTTTTTATTCTCAAATCACCCACTGTAATTTCTCCATTATTAAATTAAATATTTTCTTCCAAAATGTTTCATGACTTGTAAACCAAATGTTGCTAATTCGAATTACTGTTATGCTTAATCAAAACTTTATTTTCTTCTAAATCAAGTTATTTACATTATTGTTTGGTAAATCATTATTTTTATCAAACTTTTTATTTTGTTGCTTGATCATATTAGCCATCATGGCTTTTGGAGTCAAAATTTTTTGTACTACATTACAAACACCTTAAATATAGCTCTCAAAGTCTCAATTCATAATATGTGATCATAAATAAACTTGACTATGACATCACTCAAAAATTAACTCCCTAACTATTAGTAAAACGTAAATAGAATTATATCTTGTTGTGATTTGCACATACTGCCACTAGAAATTGTCTTTAATTATTCAATCCACTTCTGATTTAAGATTTACAATAAATTTTCACTCATCTATAGATATAATATTAACTCAATTTAACATTGAGGGTTAGTTTAGGTAGTCTCTCTCGTTAAAGGACATATGTTCTTAAGAGGTCACAAGTTCAATTCTCTTGACATTATCAGGGCCAAGATCCATGGTAATGTTGAAAAGAAACGATCCCTTCAAGAGGATAACCAATCTGAAAAAACCATGAACCACATATATATTTAAAAAGTATAAAATCTTGACTCAATTTAACTCGTTAAACAACATGAATTGTTATTTAATCACTTTGACTTGATGGAAACTAACTTTCAAGGGGGAAATTATTCATACAATTTTTTTCTACGAAAAGTAACACAAAATGACCAGCTAGGCTACCAATCTATCATCTTCTGTGCTACTAATTCATGCTTGCTCCAAATAACAACATCATCAACTAATGTTGGAGGACGTGCACTTTACAATAAAAAATAGAATTAAACAAAATTAGACATTATATCAGTAAATAAACATTTTTCAAAATATCCAACCTCATCAGCATTTCCCCCATTTCTCTTGTTCCATAATCATCTTTCTCAGTTCCCTCTTACTAGAGTGGTGGAACAAATACAATTCGACTCGACCAATCGGTCAAGGTTAGCTAGTTCTTTGCTTGATTCAACGAATACTTTTTCCTTGGTCAATTTCACAAGTGTGTATTTTATCATTATTTTGGTTTATTATAGAAGGAAAGATAATTTTTGGTGGTCAAAGTTGATTTATATTCGATGTCAACTAGTGTAGCATGTCAAATGTTGCCAATTAATACCACAACCATTCGAAGGGTTTTTTCATATAATCATGGCTCTGATCTTTCCTTCTTTGGAATTTTCCCTGTTATCGTTCAACACTTTTTGTAATGATTTCATGCTTCTCTAATGGAAGAACTAGTCCATTGTTCTAGCCTCTTGTCCTCTTTTTCTTCTTTAGGAATCCTTTCTTTCTCTGTTTTTTTTGTTAATTGGATATAGTTGTTGCACTCAAAATATAAATTATGTAATTTTCTTTTGTTATATAATGAAAGAAGTTTTTTCTTTTTCTTTTTCTTTTTGAATATATATATCTATCTATATATAATATATATATATATATAATGGTTATTACTTATTAACAAATATTATACACCATGTACTAAACTAATAATTGTATCGAGACTTTTATATATTGTCCACTAATGAAAAAATAATATTCAATAAACAACCTTAGAAAACACATATAAATAGTGAAATTAAATCTAAAATTTGCAACACTACTTTGTAATCACTTTTTTCCTCATGGGATTGTTTAATCTTTAGTCAAATAGATGGTGCACTTAGTAATGAGTCTGATCAATAGGTATATTTTGAAGATCCTGATGCCATCCTCGAGCCTTAAAACTATTCTCCTCTCATGTTAATTCACATTTTTTTTTATATTTTTCTTAGTAAGAGGAGTAAAAGGTGTTTTTCATAATATGTGGCCCAATGTGGTTTAATTGTAGGAAAACAAAGCATGTTTTAGGCAATTACTATGAAGGGTCTATATGGAGAGAACTATCAGAGAATCTATGGGGTTTGTCCACCTCCTTAACTCCCTAGCTCAGCTTGGGATCACAACATCCTCTCACTCATTCAATACATTGGCAACCGAGTGACTCCTAGTCCAAGTGACGCTCAAGAGGGACAAGATCCACCAATTCCAAGATCAAGGATGGAATCACTCCTACTTTCAAGGGAGATGCTATGAGCTTCCCTTTTGTATAAATAAACAAGAAGAAAATCTCATTAATATTTGAGGTTTTTGTTTAGCTATTGAGCTTGAACCTTGATAATGTTACTTTGAACTTTTATGTGTTGTATGAGACCTTTACTTTTTCATAATGAGAATTTGGATTATAAGTTGCATCTAAGTTAGTTTCAGAGGGCTGAGACCCTTGGGTTAAGGCCCAACCTAGAGGATTTGATCCCTCTTCATGTACTTATGTTTTCTTCTTTCTTCTAAGCAATTCAAAGTTTCTTTCATTTTAGTAGAGATTAAGCTATAAAAACTTGTGGTTGCAAGCCTCTACATCACCTCTCTTGTGGGAGAATGAGTGGAAGGATTCAAACCTTAGTCCAAAAATATTATGTTTATAATTTCTTGGAAATTGATGAATGTTATTCGTTATTATTTACTTTTCCTTTTTGTAGCATAGAAGTTATTTTAGTGATTAGATTAGTGTTATGGCATAAAATAGATGTTATTTAAATTCAAATCATGTTTTCCATAATATATTATCTCATTTTGTTAATGATTAATGGATTCATGCATGTGATTGATTGCATGGCTTTATTGATTTGCAAGGAAGGGCACCTTTACCACATCTATCTTGAGTTCATTCATCTTCTCTTTCCACCTTCAACATTGTTTCATTAAGTAATTTTTCCTAGTGAAATTAAGACACCATGAGCATTCATCGTAGTGCAAGACAGGCCTTTGAGTGGTCTTTATCTTGCCTAAGGGGCTCAACCAAAACTCCCTTCATTTGCTTCAACCTTAATCCACCTTTCCATAGCCTCAAGAAATCATTCTCACCCTCAAAAGCCACTCAAAACCCCTCATGTAGAATTATGAGCTTTCATGTAGCAATACAAGTCTTCATGTAGAAACCACCTGTAGCACCACTTCCTTCACCGATTTCGATCCCCACTGCAACTTTAGCTCAGTGAAGATGAATAATGACCCCCAAATATGCTTTTATGATCATGGGAAGCTCCTAGGCCACTCCAACCATTCCTTCTCTTCAGTGAAAAATAGAGTAGAATTAACTTTTTTATCACAAGTATGATCCAAGTAGGCTACTAGTTTCGAAGCAAGTGTGAACTAGGTAGATGACACATGAAATTATTATTGGTAATTTAATGAATTATGAAAGATAAAAGAACTTCCTTTCTGCAAGTATATTTGGTAATTATGAATTTTGTAAGATAAAGTAACTTTCTTTCTACAAGTAGATTAGCCCATCCTTTCATGGATTGATTAGTTAGTATCTACAAGTTGAGTAAATTACATTTCCACTTTCATAGCTAGAATCAGTTTTCAACTGTACCTTCATTAGTAAGCTTTCTAATTCAGTAGGAGAAATGGTGTCTAAGAAATTTTCATATAATGTCATGATTGTGGATGGAATGACTGGAATCCAACCTATTTTGCACATAGGACTATCACCTCTATGTCTGTATGAACCCTGGATTTATAATTTGAGTTCATGAGCCCTTGGGAGTTGCAAAATTATTGGTGCAATATCAAGGCTCACAAATTTTTGGTGTCATTGTCGGGGAGGTGTCTAAGTAGATGTTGTTTCTGCTTAAGAATTCTTTTGTTTGTTTTACATACAATTTTTGAAAAAGTGAAAATATAAAAAATATATTTCTTTCATCCCTCATAGAAGTAGGGATAATCAATGAAAATTCTTACGAAAAACCCCACACCATGAAAACGCCAACCTTCACTCTTCTTCGGTGAATGTGAGCTTCCCTCCCTAATTACAAGCGAGTTAGAAGACTCTCTAGCTGAGAAAAATGAAATTTTTGAAGCACCTACTTCACCTTCCTAAACTATGGCTAAAAACAGGGACAATGAGGTTTACCCTATTAGAGAGACCAATGGAGAGGCTATAATGAAGAATATAAGCCCTACTTTCCTTCTACACTTCCATGGCTTGACCTCTAGGGATCTTGACACATTCATGTTTGAATTTTTTGTTCTTTTTAGGACTTGTGACTATCCCTCTGATGAGCAGAAGATGAAGTTATTCTCCTCTACCATTAAATATGCAACCTTCAACTAGTTTACGGATTTTCCTAGGCCAATATCACTACTTGGGCCCAAATTCCCCAAGCCTTTAATAGTAAGTATAGGGACTATTGTAGGTCCAAAGAAACCAATGAATAAATATTTAGGATTACTCTTGGACTTGATGAATCCCTAGAAGACTATGAGGAAATATTTCATCTCAGGTATAGGAGAGGCAACTGTACCCTTGATCATAAATCACTCAAGCTAGTTCTTCTCTTAGGGACTGGGGATGATATGTTAGAAACCATCAACATGATGTCTAGAGGATATATCTATTAGTTATCCTATGATTACATTAAAAATGTGTTCAAGAATCAATATAGGGCTACTAGGAAGAAGGGTAGGGCTATTTAAGGCTTGGTCAATTCCTCTCCCTCCAGAACATCCATTAAGAATGAGATAGGAAACATGTTGGAGGATTTAAAGATTCAAATTCTTCATACCATTTCATTTCAAATGGATAGCATGAAAATCAAAAGGAGGCAGGAGGAAGAAGAAAGGGCACTAGCTATTCTCTGCCCTAGATGCACCAAAAGACATTGTAGGAACGAATGCCCATTGAATGTCATAGAATTATAACTATTCTATGAAGAAAATCATGCAACAGAAAAATTCCCTTCTTTGCCAAGACTAAATGTTGTATACCAAGGGGCAAAAGGTGGGTCAGAGCAAATTTTCTTCATAAATCAAAGAATACCTCAAGTACCTTATCCATATCAACAAGGCATGCAAGGTGCACACTACCCTTATTAAAATCCAAATCAGAATGCACCTTTAAAACCTTTGTACTCTTCCACTCATCCATCATGGACCACACCTCATTCTTGGCCTTATGATTCTCCATATCCTCCTAAACCAGTCAACCATAATTTTCATCCATATCCACTCCATTCTTCTCAATGTGGAAACCCATTACAAGGATGGAGGCCTCAAGTCAACCAACCTCCTGCTTTACTGCCTCCACCCCAACCTCAACCACAACTCACTCATCTTGCTCCACCTAAGAAACCTCCAATGCCCTCTCAACCTCATCTTAACATGAACAACTAACAAGCACAACAAGTCTACAGTGGAGAGACATCCTATCCTTCTTATGCTATGGAAATCTAGCAGGTCAACTTTCAGTCTAGGAGAGCACTTCCATAAAACCGGCCACCTTCTCGACCTAAAGAGCTTGAAGAAGAGAATTAAGAGAGTGTTCTTCAAGTCAATCCACCTCCTTTCCTGAGAGGTTGATGCATCGTAGCCAACACACCCCAAAAGAGGTTGAACTTCTGCAACAATTGAAAATTTTGTGCATTAAGATACCTTTGAGCCATTAAATATGTTCCCAACTATAATAAGCTCATCAAGGAGAAATGTTTCAAAAGTCTTGGGAAAAGAAAAAGAGACACCCCCAACATAAATGTTGTTGGGTAACTATCTGATTTGATGCTTGGGAGTGTGATCTCCCTGAAATATCTAGACCCTGGAGGCCTAGTAGTGGATGTGCACATCGATGGCCTTATAGTCCCTAATACCCTTATTGATCTTAGTGCTACAATAAATGTGATGAATAAGGAAACCATGCTAAAGCTAAACCTCCAAGGGGCTTTGAGGAATACCACTAGAGTGTTGAATCTTACAAATAGATCCCTAGTAGCTCCTAAGGGAGTTGTTGAAGATGTTATGGTCTCCATTGAATCTTGGGAATATCCTATTCATCTCCTAGTTCTCCAAGCCTAAACCAAGTTTAATGGATATACTCCCATTGGGAAGACTGTGGTAGACCATTGTTGATGCTTACATTATTTTTAGGGCTAGGAACATGACTATTAAGAATCAACATTTGTCAAAAAAGAATAGTATTGTTTCCTCTTGCTCAACCTTCTATTGAGCATGACTTACCCTTGTGGTTATAAGAGGAGGAAGAAGATGAATCATATCACACCAACCCCTACCCAATTTTCACTTTATATACTATTATAAGATGGGGAAAACCTGATGAAGATAACCTCATTGACCATATCCTTTAGAACCAACCTCCAACTCCCATACCAATTGATGATGCAATGAAAGAATTTGGGTGTAATCCTTGGACTAAATTATTCCATGTTGACTCAAGTCTATAAAATGTAAGGATTATAGAATTTGGCTTATCCATAACCTTAAATAGCAACCCTTCTCTCTCAATCAAATAGGAAGAACAATTGTGCAAAGTGTTGAGTCAACACAAAAGAAGGATGAACCCAACTCTTAAGGACATTGTGAAAGAAGAACTACAAAGTCTATTAGATGTAGGGTTCATATACCCCATTTCAAATAGTGAGTGGGTGTCACCTCTTGTTTTATTTCCCAACAAGAATGGGAAGTGGAGGATCTATGTTGATTATCATGAACTTAACAATGAAACAAAGAAGGAACTTTTCCTTTTACCCTTCATTGACCATGTCCTAGATGGCCTTGCAGAGAAGAAATGGTTGTCCTTCCTTGATGGATTTAGTGGATACAATCAAATCCAACTCAGCCTTGAAGACAAGGATAAGACCACATTCACATGTCCTTGGGGTACCTTTTCTTATAGAGTTCTTCCGTAATTTTTTTGAAACACCCTTGCTACTTTATAGAGGGTAGTTTTGAGTATTTTTGTTGAACTTGTTCATGAGTCTATTGAAATATACATGGATTCTTTCTCTCCTTATGGATGTGACTTCCATGGAGTTCTCTCCAATTTGCGTAAGGTATTGAAGAAATGTATTGAAATGAATCTCTCTCTTAGCCCTGAGAAATGGGAGTTCTTGATGAATGAGGGGATTGTCCTTGGCGATTCCATATCCAAGGAAGGGGTGCAAGTTGAGCTAAATAAAATTTCCATCATTAAAAGAGTCCCTATTCCTTAAAAACAAAGAGATGTCGAGAGTTTCTTGGGACTAGATAAGTATTATAGGAGATTCATCAAGGACTTTAGTAAAGTGGCTTCACCTTTGTTTGGGTTGTTGGCAAAATATTAAGATTGATGTTGCACAACAAATTGTCAAGAGTCCCTTGAAAGGTTGAAAGAAAAATTGACCATTGTACGCATCCTAAAGGTCCCAACTGGGCATCACCTTTCCATATCCATATTGATGCATCAAATAAAGTTGTGTGGGGAGCCTTAAGAAAATTAGAGGATAAGTTTCCTTATGTTATCTATTTAATTAGTAAGAAGTTGTCTAGAGGCAAGTTGAATTACACTATCACTGGAAAAAAAACTCTTACTTGTAGTACATTTTTTTTAAAAATTCAGACATTAATCACTAGGTATCAAAATTTTATTTATACTCATCATGCATCCATTAAATATTTGATGAATAAGCTTGATGTCAATGTTAGGATAACTAGATGGTTGTTATTGTTACAACAGTTTGATTCAACTATTATTTACAGACTAGGGAAATAAAATTTGATTGCATAGTTTATGTCTAGGTCAACCTTTCCTGTAGGTAATCAGAAGATGTTAGATGATCAACTTCTAGTGAGCATTTGTTTTCCATCTCAATGATTTCTCCTTGGTTTGTTAACGTATCCAACTACTTAGTTGTTGGGAGCTTCCATCCTTGTCTATCATTAAAGGAGAAAATCAATATTGTAAGGAAAATCTCTCCTTTCACTTGGACTGGGGGAAATCTCTTCATATTATCACTAGATCAAATATTGAGAATTGTGTAAGAGAAGTTGAGGTCTTTTACATCCTCTCAACATGTCATGGTGGACCTTATGGAGGTCATTTTTCTGCAAAAAGGACAGCCTTTAAAGTTTTATAGGTTGGTTATTATTGGCTCACTTTACATCAAGATGCAAGGAGATACAACAATAGATGTGATCATTGCCAAAGAATAGGGAAATCCACACCTAGAGATGAAATTCCTCTACAACCTCAAGTGGCCTTAGAGCCATTTGGAAAGTGGCGCTTGGATTTCATTGGGCCAACTGATCCACCATCAGGACAAAAGAGGTACATCATTGTGGTCACTGACTAATTGAAAAGTGGTCTAAGACAAAGGCATTCAAAGAAACAAATGAGTAGAAAGTGGTTAACTTTTTAAGAGAAAACATCTTCTACAAGTTTGGCTATCCAAGGGAGGTAGTCAATGATCAAGGAGAAAAATTCACATCAGATTTGATTAAAGATCTCATAAGGTAACACCATATCAACAAAAATACATCCACTTCTTGTCAAACAGAAGAAAATGGGCAAGTAGAGGTCACAAAAAGAGCATTGGAGAGCATCCTCACCAAGGTTGTTAGTAGCAGCAAGAAAGATTGGGTGGAGTATACTACAGGAAGAACAAGGGAATATACAGGAGCACAACAAAGAGCTACAAAAGGAAGCGACCACCTCAAAGTTAGCCAGAAATGACCTACAAGAGCTCTAAGAGCTTGACCCACAACCTATCTTGGGGTCGTACTACAAATTTATTGAGGGAGGAAGGATTACCCTTGAAAAACTTTCAATGTAACCCACAGGTGCATGCAAATTTCCAAGTCCAATAATGTGGAAGATGTGAGCTTCATGGAGGAGAAGGTCACTGAAATGGTCAAGGAATTAGGTGATTTGAGAACGAGGGAGTCTATTGTGAAGGAGCATCTATAGGCAGAAAAGACAAGGTTAAGAGAGAGGTTGTAGGAGAAAGGAACACAACTTTCCACAAGGGCAAGTCTCTTTATGGAAGTCCTACAATGAAGACAACCATCAAAGTCTTATACTCTCTTCCTCAAAGAACAATGACTTTAGTTATAAATCAAAACTCTAGCATAATATGGATCTCTTCCTTTTCAAGACTACAGGAAGTCCATTGAATTTTTCAACCAAACTAACATGCAAGACAGGGAAAAATTAGTTGAATTCTATATGCATAATCTCACTTTGACAAACTTGAATTTTTGGGATCCCAATTGAATATTGGGAGACATGAAGCTAATGAATTTAGCATCTCAGTTGACTCATGAGGAGACAAAATTCGAAGAGGTGAAAAAGGCAATGGAAAAGGGAGAGAAGGAACCTATGTATATCAGAGCAGAGTTAGTGAGCCCTAAAGCTATCATTAGTAATCATAGCCACAAATCTAATGATGTTTCTTTAGCACCCAAATACATTTCTACCCAGGAATAAGCCAATATAAACTCTTAGGACACATTTAGAAGGCTGAGAATAAGGAACCTGCAAGCTTGCCAGAGAAGATGGCATGCCTTACTGCATATTCTACAAATCAGAGAATATCACTCTCCTGAAAGGCTAAGGAATTCCTTAGAGAGAACACCATTGTACAAGAGAATATGTAGACATGAAAATCAGGTGGATAGGACTCAAATTTGGTCAACCTTTCCTCCTAGGGTTATAAGAAGGAAGAGATGAAGAAGAAGAGCAGAGGGACTGGACAAAGATAGAAAGGAATGCAGGTTTTTACCCACATGAGGGCACACCATCTGAGGAGCCTTGGGATGTTAGGGAAGCCATCAGGACTAGGAAAGAACTTCACATGGATTACTAAGGTGCTTAGACGATAAGCAATACCTTCAGCAAAGGGGTGATGATGAGTCCCATCAATAGGTATATTTTGAAGATCATTATGCCATCCTCCAACCTTAAAACTATCCTTCTCTCACATAAATTCACAATTTTTGTTATATTACGCTTATTAAGAGTATTAAAAGGTGTTTGTCATAGTATGTGGCATAACATGGTTTACTTGTAGGAAAAAGAAGCATTTCTTAGGCAATTAGTATGTGGGGGCCTAATGGAGACAACTAGGAGAGAATATTGGGGGTTTTTCCATCTCCTTAATTCCCTAACTCGGCTTGGGAACACAACATCCTCTATCACCAGTTCGAATTTAAATTCAACTAATCTTTTCCATCATGGGTTATCTCATTTTGTTACTGATGAATGGATGCGTACATGGGATTGACTACAGGTTTGTGTTGATATTCATTGAATGGAACCTTTACCACTTCCATCTTGAGCTCCTTCATCTTCTCTTCCTACCTCCAAATCTATCCCAAAACTCTATTTCCATAAGTCAATTTTACTAGTGAATTAAGGACACTGTGAACATTCATCCTAGTACAAGGCATGTCTCTTAGAGGTCCTGAGTTTGGCTAAGGGTCTCAACCCAACTTATTTCAATTTTCTTAAACCTCTATCCACTTCTCCATACCCTGAAGACATTATTCTCACCCTAAAAAGCCACTTGGAACTCCTCATGTAGCATTATAGGCCCTCCTATAGCAATACAAGACCTCCTATAACAACCACCTGTAGCACCACTTTAGCTCATAATTTTTTATCCCACTGCAACTTTAGCTCATTCAAGACGAATAATGACCCCCACCTATGATTTGATGACCAGGGGAAGCTCTTGGGCCACTCCAACCATTCCTTTTCTTCATTGCAAAACATAGTAGAATATGTTTTTTGATCACAAGTATGTTGCAAGTAGGTTACTGATTTCCAAGAAATTGTGAACTAGGTAGATGATACATGCAATTATGATTGGTAGTTTGATGAATTATGCAAGATAAAATAGCTTCCTTTCTGCAAGTAGATTTGGTAGTTTAATGACATTTTCAAGATAAAATAATTTTCTTTCTACAAGTATATTAGCCCTTATCCTTTCATGAAATTATTAGTTAGAATCTACAAGTTGAGTAAATGGAATTTTCACTTTCATAGCTAGAATTAGTTCTTAATTGTACCTTCATAAACAAGATTTCATTTTAATTCAGTAGGAGGAATGGTTTCTAAACACTTTTGATCTAATGTCATGACTAAGGGTGGCATGACTGGAATCCAATCTCTTATGCATATAACACTATCACCTCTAAGTTTGTACAGACCCAAGGTTGATAATTGAGTTGAGGAGCCCCTAGGAGTTGCAACATTCTTGGTGCAATACCAAGGCTCACCACTTAGTAAGTTGAAAAATCATATAAAAATTTAATATCACTGAATGAATTCACTTCAAGTTGATTACACCACATGGTCATCTCCCCAATCAATGGGTTGTGCAATCTATTCGACTTGGCTCACCAACAATTCTCTTATAGATTTTCAATTGGTCCACAGTCCGATTTGACCAACGATCCTTAAAACATACTTAATCATTATTGAAAAACCATATATTCCCATAATCATCACAACATTCAACTAGCATTCAATAGTTCATCAGTTGATCACATTTATATGAGTTTTGTTCTACTAATTTCATATGTGCTCAATTAAATGAGATAGGCCTGCAGGTGATGTATTCATACATTGCATTTTATTTTCCATGTAAATTTGGACAAAGGTTATTCGTGACTCTATCATTGGTATCTCATATAGTTACATTTATCTCGAGCAGTTCATCATCCATTGATGGCTGAAACATTAATTGAACCATCTGGAAGTTGAGCATGAAGCATTTGTTCTTATATTAGTCATGGAGAGGATCCACTTATTTTATCACAAACCTCTAGCAATGTCTCAAATAAAGCATAAGTGTAAACGAAAAGAGTGTTCTTTGCTGATTGTCCTGTGGTTGTAATGTGAATTCTTCTTCTATCACTCGACAACCCAATTCAATCAACCATGTAAAATTTAATAAGTTCAAAAACTCAATCAAAAGATTTATTAGGTATTTTGAATGCCAGGTATTGCATCAGTTTACTAAATTTTTCCACACCCATTACATCAACTAGATACACTATAGTTATAATACAGGTTACTAATCAAGAAAGAAGGTTAATTTAACGAAGAAAGGGAATGCAACTGAAAACAACCACACAAGTAAAAAACTCAAGATTTAAGTGGTAAAGCTCTGACAGGGTTTTAAGGAAACATCCACGGGACAAGGAATTGGAATCTCTATTCAATCAATAAATAATTCTCCTTACAATAGTTCAAGCATTCATCAATTTTATATATAAGCCTCCTTAGTTACATAACTACTGATTCGGTATGAAACTAACTTGTCAATAACTAATACAATTTACCCAAATTTACATTAATTAGCTATCAATTACCAACAAACTCCACCTTGACAACAATTTTCCTAATCCCTTGCCCATGCCCATTCATCATATCTTCTGCAAGCCAAGAGAAGCTAAACACCATCGTAACTTCTCTATTGTAATTGTTTTTGTGAATATGTCCGCACAATTTTCCCGTGTATGGACCTTTTGAAGAGCTACTTTTCTATGATCGATCACATGTCTCAAAAAATGATACCTTACATCAATGTGCTTAGTTCTACTGTGATAAGCGAGATTTGTAGCCAAGTGAATAGCACTCTAACTATCACAAAGTACATTTACTTTTTCTTGTGTCCTTCCAATATCTTCAAGTAGACCCTTTTACCCTATTTCTTATTTACTAGCATCTGAAGCAGCTATATATTCTACTTCGATAGTGGACAACACAATTGTTTCTTGAAGCTTTGACATCCAACT
>APFE030306005.1:83231-104662 GCA_000404065.3 Pinus taeda
TCTCCCACTCGATGACTTATTTTTGTTTCTGTTCTGGGACCGTCCTCGTATAGACAAGGCATCACCATTCTGGTTGTCCATATTTTTCTGTCTCATCTCCTCCTTTAGCAAGGCTGAGACTATTTCATCAAAATTCAAAGCAGTTGCATTGCTACCTATTGCAATAACCAGACTATCCCACGAGTCTGGTAGAGAACACAACAAACTGATGCACTTATCTTCATCTGAAATTTTAATATCAACAGATAATAACTGACTTACCACAGTATTAAATGCATTCAGATGCTCTGTCACCGAGTCTCCATCTTTCATCCTCAGGTTATACAACTTTTTCCGCAGGAACAGTTTATTCACCAGAGACTTAGATTGGTACAAAGTCCCTAATTTGTCCCACAGAGCCTTCGCCGTAGCTTCCCCTGATACATTCAGCAATACTGAATCTGAGACACACAATCGTATTGTGCTCTTTGCCTTCCGATCCAACTTCTTCCATTCTTCATCGGTCACTCCTGTTGGTTTAGTACCCGGATCTACCGCGATTCACTGATCTTTATCCACCAACAGATCCTCCATCTTGAGTTTCCACAACTCAAAACTCTGACCATTGAACTTCTGAATCTCTATCTTTCCGCTGCTCACCATCTTCTTTCACCACCAGAATCGATCTCACAGATCTCCCACTTAACAGGGTCTACCACAGGCCTGAGCAAAACCCCTCAGCAACAAAGGAGTCCCCTTGAAGCCAAAACAGCTCCGATACCAAATGTAGGTTTTAACCTTGTATAGAAATTACCTGCATACGAATTCTAAAACAAAGAAAATAAACAATGTGAGAGCATAACACATAAAACACATATGCACAGAGATTTTCGCCTGGATCCCAAAACCGGGACTACCAGCTTGATTTTTCATTATGTTCCTTTCAATGTTACAATACATATATTATACATGCCGAAGCATCCAATACCATGGACCGAAAACCATCGCGTCCAAAACCATGGACCGAAAACCATAGGTAGGTTCGCCCAACCTAATATAGGGTCCAAAATTTTTTTTCCCGAGGCGCTGCCCCAGACCCTGTAGAGGGGGGCTACCCGCCCCCCTCAAACCCCTCCGATCGGGGGGGGGTTGCCGCCCCACTTGTGACCCCCCCGCTGCGCAATCGACACAACGAAGGGGGGGATCCGCCCCACCTCTAACCCCCCGCTTCGCTACATAGGTTAGTTGTGGAAACCCAACACCAACTAATTGCTCTACCTGCAAGAGTAAAGACATAACCTATAGTAGATCTTCTTTTGTCCAAATCACCTGCATAATGAGCATCTACATATCTACAAATTGCTTCTTCACTACCATTAAAGATGATGCAATTGTCACTTGTGCCTCTTAGATATCGAAGCACCCATTTCACTTCTTGCTAATGTTCTTCACCTAGATTTGCCATGAACCTGCTGACAACTCCAACTACATGTGAAATGTCAAGTCTTGTAGATACCATCGCATACATTAAGTTGCGTGCAACATTTTCATATGGTACATGAGACATATACTGCTTTTCTTCATCAGTTGTAGTACTCAAAACCAAAGAAAGCTTGAAATGGGAAGCTAGTGGAACATTAACAGGTTTCACATTGTTCATACAGAACTTTTAAAGTACTTTCTCCACATACTTCTGCTATGATAACCAAATCTTACCATTTTTCCTATCTATGTGTATCTCCATGCCCAATATATGTTTTGTAGCTCCAAGATCCTTCATATCAAACGTCCTAGAGAGTTAAGCCTTTAACCTTTTGATCTCTTCCATGCTTTTGCTTGCAATAAGCATATCGTCAACATACAAAGCTAAGATAATGAATATTCCATTGAAACTCTTGAAGTATACACAGTGATCATACTCACTTCTAATAAAGTTATGGCGCACAATGAAGGAATCAAACTTCTTGTACCGTTGTCTAGGAGACTGCCTCAAACCACACAATGATTTCCTGAGCTTGCAAACTAATATTCTGTTGCAAACTTGTACAAAACCTTCTGGTTGTTCCATATAAAACTCCTCATTCAAATCACCATGTAGAAAAGTTGTTTTAACATCTAACTATTCGAACTCAAGTTTAAGTAATGAATTTAGTTCCAACGTAGTATGAATAGAAACAAGTTTTACAACTAGTGAGAAAAATCTCATGAAAGTCAATACCTTCAACTTGAGAATACTCTTTTGCTACCAGTCTAGCCTTATACCTTTTGATACTTCCGTCAACTTTTCATTTCAGTTTGAAGACCCATTTGCATCCAAAAACACTTCTCCCTTCAAGCAGTTCTACAAGATCCTAGGTATTGTTCTTGGCTAAGGAATCCATTTCTTCTTCCATGGTCATTTTCCAATTTTCTCTATTTGTATCATCTATTACTTCCTAATAACAAGAAGGTTCCCCATCTTCAATAATCAAAGCAAAATATGAAGCAAAATCTTCATACCTTTTGGGAGTTTTTCTTTCCCTTGTAGACCTTCTTAGAGTGACTAGTTGCTGAATTGGTTCAGAAACTTCAACAACTTCCTTTGTATCTTCAACACCTTTTTTTCCAGAAGTCTCTTCTTCCTTTTGACTATCACCATAAGGTTTAGCTTCCAACTGAATTTGTTGATTTGGTGATACCTGTTCCTATTCAATTCTTTCAACATTTGATTTTAAAAGAGAAGATTCATCAAATGTTACATCTATACTAATGACTATCTTCTGCGATGTAGGATCCCACAACCTGTATCCTTTCACTGCATAGTCATACCCAACAAAGGCATAACATTTTGATTTTGGATCTAATTTTGAATGTTGACTTTTACGAATAAGAGCATAAGCATCACAATGAAACATCCTTAAATGTGAATAATCACAAGACTGACCTAACCAAACTTCTTCAGGAATTTTACAATTAATTGCTACTAAAGGTGATTTGTTAACTAAATAACAAGCAGTGGATACTGCTTCTACCCACAACTCCTTTTGCAAGTTAGCATTGTTGATCATGTTTTTGGCTCTTTTCATAAGAGTTTGATTCATACGTTCAGGAATAGCATTTTGGTGAGGACTATAAACAACAGTTTTGTGTTTAACAATTCCTTCATCCTTACAGTATTGTTCAAATTCTATTGAAGTGAATTCACCACCATTGTTAGTTCTTAAACATTTAATTGATTTTCCCTTTATTTTCTCTACCATTGCTTTAAATTGTTTAAAGATATTGAATACATCCTCTTTCTTTTTCAGCATAAGGACCCAAACTTTATGGAAGAAATCATCAATAAACATTAGAAAATATAGAGCACCTCCATATGATACAACAGGAGATGGTCCCCACAGATCAGAATGAATATAGTCTAAAATATCTTTACTATTATGATTTCCAGTTTTAAATCTTTGTTTACACTGTTCTCCATACACATAATGTTTATAGAAATCCAACTTCAAAGATATCAGATCGGGAAGAGATTTACGTTTCATTAGTATCTGAAGACTTTTCTTGCTCATGTGACCCAATCATTGATGCCAAAGGCGAGTACCTTCTTCTTCTTTTTTTGACACAATCGCTTCTTCACTAACCTCAGTACTTCCTTTGAGTCTGTAAAAATTTATGACCTTTTATGCTTTCATAACAACTAAAGGGCCTTTAGAGACTTTCAACATTCCATTCTAACTTGTAAACTTATAACCATCCGAATCCAACACTCCCTAATAAATCAAAATTTTCTTCAATTCAAGTACAATTCTAACACTAGTTAATGTTCTAACTGTGTTATCATACATTTTAATCCTGATATTTCCCATCCCAATAGTTTGACATGATACATTATTACCCATAAGCATAGAACTACCATTTACATCTTCATATGAAGTAAACCAATTTCTATGTGGACACATGTGATGAGAAGCACTAGAGTCTAACAACCATCTTTCGAAACCCTAAGAGACATTACATATAGGTGAAGTTTCATCTATCATACATAATTCTTCAGCAGATAAAACTTCATCTATCATACCTGAATCAACCTGATTTGCTTTCTTCTTTGGGTTATCAAACTCTTTTCATTTCCAACAATCTTTCTTCAGGTATCCAACTTTATTGCAGTGCCAACATTTTGTCTTACACTTCTTTCCCTTTTATTTAGATTTGGAAGACCCCCTTTTTTTTTCTCCTCTTTCCTTTGACCGTCCTCTAGCTATCATGGCTTCTAATGTTTATGTTTCAATACTGGATTTCCTTTGTACTTCTTCAGACAAGAGAGCTCCCACATCTGATTCAAATTTCAAAGAATCAATGGTACTTAAACTGATTGAAGTTACGAAGTGGTCCCATGACTCGGGGAGAGAACACAATAAGATTATAGCTTTGTCTTCTTCCTGAATTTTAACTTCCATATCTGCTAATTGGCATATAAGTGTATTAAAAACATTTAAATGCTTTGCAACTTTTGAACCCTCCTTCATTAAGAGACTATACAATTGTCTTTACAAATAAATTCTATTAGTTAACAACTTTATCATATATAATTTCTCCAGTTTTCCCCATAAACCTGAAGTTGTACTCTCTTCAACAATGTTGAAAAGAACTTTATCCGCTAGACATAACTTGATAGTACTGAGAACTCAAACATCCAAGTACTCCCAGTCCAAATCTTTCATGCTTGCAAGTTTCTTATTTGCCCCTTCCAAAGCTTTGTGCAACCCTTCTTGCACCAGCAAATCCCTAACTTTTTGTTTCCATAGAGAAAAGTTGCTCTTGCCGGTGAATTTCTCCAGCTCGAACTTTGTATTTGACATCTTCGCCATTTCTTTTCTCCTAGGGTTTCAGTCTTTCAACTTCTAGGTTTTTTGGCTTTCACCTCCTAGGTTTTCTTGGTTACTTGAGTTTTCCTTCTTCCTTTTTTTAAATGGATAGAAAACCTATTCCAATAAACTGGGAAATTCTTTTATTTAATTTAAAAAACCACTACAGTTTTTTGGAGGAAAAAAAAGAAATCACTGGTTTTCTTTAACCCACAACAAATAATTTTTGGAAAAATTTTCTTTTGAATTATTTCACTGTAAAAACAATTTTCTAGACAAAAAACCCTTCAACAGATTTGTAAAATACCATTCTTTTAACACGCAACACTCATCCTAGTTGCATTTCTACTTGATTCTTTGGCCAATACGCATGTCCCTCCCTTCAAACATAGGAAATGGTTTGCAGTAGGCAGGTTCCACCCTTCACATGCAACCATGCAGGGCTTCCTTCACATGTAGGTGGCTAGCACACTGAGAATGGGCCATGCAGAGCACAGAGAAGGCATCAAACAGAAACGGACAGCCACACTCCTCGCCACAGGCTAGCAACAACACCTACTCAACAACTCTTCCTGTCTGCAATGATGCAGCAGTGGTGCCCTCTAGCATGTAGAGATCAAAGCTCTCCTCAACGCACACACAAGACTGGTCAAAGCTCTCCTCTATGCACGAAAAGACTAGATAGAGACTCCTTGCTCCACGCCTGTTCTAGACAGGGCCAGCTGATTTTACACGTAGAGTGTAGAGACACAAGTTCACACTAAGAGAGCTCCTCCTCCTTGCAAACAATTCCACCTTGGTTCACCTCCGGTTTTCAACACGCAACAAATTTCTCTCATGGCTCTGATACCATTTGTAGTTATAATATAGGTTACTGATCAAGAAAGAAGGTTAGTTTAACCAAGAAAGGGAATGCAATTGAATACAACCACACAAGTAAAAAACTCAATATTTATGTCGTAAAACCCTTATAGGGTGTCAAGGAAACATCCATGGGGAAAGGGATTGGAATTTCTATTCAATCAATAAATGATTTTCCTTACAATAGTTCGGGCATTTATCAGTTTTATACATGAGCTTCCTCAGTTACATAACTGTTGATTCGGTATGAAACTAACTTGTGAATAACTAATACAATTTACCCAAATTTACATTAATTAGTTGTCAATTATGAAGATACACTAGTCGATCAAAATGGTAAACCAACCACGTATGCCTCATGTGTGAAGCCAAGAGTATGTCAAAAACATTATTGGCCAAAGAATAGGACCATGCAATGAACTTCGTAGAAATGAATGCTTAGTTCATTTTCTGATCAACACATATGACTGTGTGGGAGGCATCAAATTATAACCAATGGCAGTAATCAACATCATTCCAACAAGTATTTTAGTTGTCGGTTGACCCTCCAAAACCATTTTTGAGCAGTTAAACTGGTAGATGCAATCTCAAACCAACAATTATACTATGTAAGCCTCAACTAGACAATTTAGACAATTGAGTTAGAATCAACGCCAAATCATCCAAGTCGATTTGGTATGATAGTGGAACAAGTCAAATAGTTCTTTGCGTCATCCAAAATTATCCGATTTGCATTTCCTTTTACAATTAATATTTACTTGGACTATGTTCCTAGCCACTTCACTTGGCTATCAACTATAGAACCAAAATTATAAGATTTGCATTTCCTTTTATAATCGATATTTAATTGGTCTATGTTACTAGCCACTTCACTTGGCTATCAACTATGGATCTGACCTGGAATACTAATATAGCTACAATAGCTATAGGTCAAATTATTTTGAGTGCTCCGACGAAGATTTCTTTGGCAGGATCACAGGTGGGGGTGGTTGAATGAAGTGCAACTTGTAACACAATAAGAGGCAGATCAACATAGTTAATAGGTAGCACAAAGGACCATTGATACCAATGGTTATGACCATGCATATATATGTTAACCCCGCATGCCCACTTTTCTTTTCATAAGTGAAAACTGCACATCCATTGGTGTAAGGACCTGCAGCTCCACCCAAAGTGCAACCGCGACCGAACAGAGAGAGCACACGGTTGGAGGTTGAATGAAGAGCATTATGGTTGAAGTGCGAGCTTATACTACATATGCGATGGCGTTATGTTATAATGTGTGTGCATAGGAGGAGGGCGAGCTGATATATATGCATGGAGGCATGGTTTAAGACTTATGGAGGCTGATCCATACTTGAAGACAAGCTGACATGGTATTGCAATGGAGTAGGGGTGTGTAAGGCATGGAGGATGAGTCGGCTGGGTAGGCTAACTTGCCCTGCCACCCGTATAAACAGGTGATTCATGGATGGCATTTGGACAATCACTCATCGCTTAACACATAAAGCATCTTCACTCATGTAAGCGAGAGTGCGCAGAACAAGTTGTGGATGCAGCAAAGAAGGAAGGTGCAGTTTAGGAGATGCGCCCATTCTTGGTCAAGGCTACACAGAGGTGAAATGCACATCTTGGTTTTGGGTGAAAGGCGCGGGCAGGGTCGCCCACAGGTTGGAGAAAGGCATGCACGGAGTGTCTGGCGCTCGGGTGATGTGTAGGAGCGCCTGATGGTGAAAATTTGGTGAGCGCCCGGTTTGTGTGATGACTTGGCACGGGTTCTTGGGTGACTCGGGTGAATACCCACCCATCGTGCAAGTGTGCATTGTGTGACTTTTGGTGAAGTGTTGAGATTGTGAATGGAGGAGTGTCTTGGGTAGAGGCACCCGTGTGTGGCGACTTGGAGGCATTCCCAAGTTGGGAAAACAACACGATCGTATGAAAAGGTGAATGAAGGGTTGGTGAGTCATGCGGCGACCATGCGGAGGTGCTGACGAGCCAGGCAACTGAGTTTTGCTGAAGATTGTAAATTTGGCTAAGTATGAAACTTGGGGTTTCCATGTATACTTGTAAAGCTTGTAACTTGTAAAAGACTATATAATATATTATCGAGCAGACTCATTATTCAGGGAGTTTCCCCTCCCTTTACACTGTGCAATTGTGTTCTTCATGTATAATTGTTGATGTTAATGAATGTGTATGGGTGATCATTGGTATAAAGGAACATTAATAATTACTTCGTTGAGAAACACAAACTAAGTAGGATAAGTGGTTAGGCGCATTCCACAAACATAAGTATTGGTGAAAAGAAAGTGTTCGGTGGTGCTGCACCTCACCTTGCATAGTTGGAAGACTACCGTAGGCCTGGGGGCATGACAGGTGGTATCAGAGCTAGTCTGAAGACTTGGAGGAGTCTTGCAAGGACCTAGTTGAAGATTGGAAATTGAAACAGTGAAGCAGGTACTTGCAGGTGAAGGAAGTTATTTCACACAAGTGGAACAAGGGCTGGTTCATGGTTGCAGGCATCTTAGTGAAGCTGTTGGATGGTCAAAACTAGATTGCAAAGAAGAAGGAAGATGTTAGCAATGAGAGCTGAATCTCAGGCTGGGTCTATTCACGGTGCGAAGGATGCTACTATGGCATTCATTGAAAAGGTGTTAGAGAAGATGGAGGACTTGGAAGCCTTCTAGACTAAGAAGATGGACTTGATTGAGAGAGATCAAGAGGCGAATTCGAAGATGAAGGAAGAGCTTGATGAACTCTGGAATCAACACTAGTACATTGATCTTATGTGTGCACAACTTGAAGTAAGGGTCAAGGAGATTGAAGAGGCAAGAGACCAAGGTCTTGCAGAGATTGTGGACTTGCGAAAATCTCTTGACAAAGCTAGAGATGAGATCGTGGTGTTGAAGAAGGCCATGAGGCATAACTCAGGTGGAGGAGTGCCTCATGTGAAAGTCAAGGAACTGGAATCTTATGATGGTACAAGGAGTGCAAAGTCTCTTGGAAAATTTCTATGGGACATGGAGCAATACTTGGAATGATTGGGTCTATCTGATGATGAGATGAAGGTCAAGGTAGCTGCTCAGTTCTTGACAAAGGATGCTAAGATGTGGTGGTGAAGACAGATGGATAAGATTGCCAATGGTAGTGCTGATGACATTACTTCATGGGATGAGATGAAGAACACTTTGCAGACCCATTTCAGTCCTCAAGATGAAACATGGGAAGCAAGGATGAAGATAAAGTTCATAAAGCAGATAGGGAACCTTCAGACATATTAGCAGGAGTTTGCAAGTGTGGTTCTGGAACTTCCTGACATGGCGGAGAAGGACAAGGTGTTCAATTTCATTATTGGGTTGAAGCCTTAGGCATGCAATGAAGTGAAGAGGTAGAGGATTAGAACACTTGAAGAAGCTCTTGCTGTTGTAGACAGGTTGGTGGAGCATTATGATGAGAATTTTGATGATAGGAAGAAGAAGTCCGATAAGCCGAAAGAGAAGAAGAAAGAGGATGCTTCTAAATCAGATGACAAGTCGAAGACGAAGAAAGCCTTGAAGTGTTGGATATGTGCTGAACCACATAGAATCAAGAATTTCCCTTCTAGAATGAAAGTGGTTGTGATTTCACAATCTAATGCGAAGAATGAAGAAGCTTCTGTAGGGATGATGCAGATACTTGGTGTTGCTGCTGCTACAGAGGTGATCTCTCGAAGGGATCCCAAGATGAACAAGTTGGATTATGTTCGGATGAAGGTTGGAGATGCTGGTATACTCACTATGGTGGATAGTGGGGCCTCTCACAACTTCATGGGAGAAGATACTGCGAGAAGGATTGGGATGAAATTTGTACCGGTGAAGGCACAGATGAAGACAATCAATTCTCCTCCTGAGTGTGTTCTTGGTGTAGTTGAAAACGTGGACACAACACTTGGTGAATGGATAGGGAAGGTAAACTTCACTATAGTGTGGATAGATGACTATGAAGCTGTGCTAGGAATGGAATTCTTGAAACAATTCGATGCTATGATTGTTCCACATTTGAAGAGGCTATACATTTACGATGGAAGGAAGGATGTACCCATTGGTGTACCAACCATTAGAGTGAAAAAGCCTAATTGTAAGTTGGCAGTGATGCAAATGGACGATGAGAAGTGGATGGAAGACATGAGTAAGCGGTTATCTATGGTTGAGACAAAGCTTACCAAACAGTCATTGGTCATCAGGACTTTTTCAGATAGTATATTGGATTTGTCAAGAAGGCTAGAAGTGGTCGAGGATGATGATGATGATGATGAGGCATATGTGAGGCCATATGTCCAGGAGGAGGATCCGGTCACTTATCTACAGAGGATGGAGATAGAATATCCTAACAAATGGATTGAGTTGATTAGTGAGGGTGATCCTTCAAGCTCTACTACCTCCATATCTTCTTAGATGGACAAGAAGATGGGGCTCTTTTTTAGCTGCTCATGGCAATGAGTCCTTAAAACAGATTAAGTTGGTATGATAGATGGTGTAGGGATGGCTTGGCATCAAGCATCATGACATGTTGCAGATGGGATGGAGTTTCCATGGACCTGATCATGTGTGAGATTCTTGGTGAGTCCAGGATGTGGCAGAATCCGAGATAGACTAGTGAAGGCATAAGGAGGGACATTCTTATGATTTGAGTGTAACAATTGGACTGATCACCCAACTACTTGAAGTCATGAGGGCTAGCAGTGTACCAGATAAATGTTGGAATCAGGCAGATGAGGAGGATAGTTCACAGGATGAGGACGACACATGATGGAGATGAGAGTTCTACATATGTTGCAGGGATGTTGGCAGTATGTGGAGGAGTTGACATCATGGACCAAGGATGAGATAGATATTGATGTTGATCTTGGTGGATGGCTACCAAGATGGTATGTTGTCAAGGATGACAATGACTTCATGTGGAGGAGGATGTAAGGACCTGCAGCTCTGCCCGAAGTGCAACCGTGACCAAACAGAGAGAGGACATGGTTGGAGGTCGAATGAATAGCGTTTCGATTGAAGTGCGAGCTCAGACTACATATGCGATGGCGTTATGTTATAATGTGTGTGCATAGGAGGAGGGAAAGCTGATATATGTGCATGGAGGCATGGTTTAAGACTTATGGAGGCTGATCCATACTTGAAGACAAGCTGACATGGTATTCCAATGGAGTAGGGGTGTGTAAGGCATGGAGGACGAGTCGGTCGGGTAGGCTAACACACCCTGCCACTCGTATAAACAAGTGATGCGTGGATGGAATTTGGACAATCACTCATCGCTAAACACATAAAGCATCTTCGCTCATGTAGGAGAGAGTGCACAAAACAAGGTGTGGACGTAGCAAAGAAGGAAGGGACAGTTTAGGAGATGCACCCTTTCTTCGGCAAGGCTACACGAAGGTGAAATGCACATCTTGGTTTTGGGCGAAAGGTGCAGGCAGGGTTGCCCGCCGTTTGGAGAAAGGTGTGCATGGAGTGTGTGGTGCCCGGGTGATGTGTAGGAGCGCCCAACGTTGAAACGTTGGTGAGCGCCCGATTTGTGCGACGACTTGGCATGGGTTCTTGGGTGACTCGGCGGAGCGCCTGCCCGTGGTGCAAGTGTGCACAGTGTGACTTTTGGTGAAGAGATGAGATTGTGAAAGGGGGAGTGTCTCGGGTAGAGGCACCCATGTGTGGTGACTTGGAGGCGTGCCCAAGTTGGGCAAACAACACGATCATGCGGCGACCATGAGGAGGTGCTGACGAGCTAGGCAATCGAGTTTGCCGAAGATTGTAAATTTGGCTAAGTAACTTGTAAAAGACTGTATAATATATTATCGAGCAAACTCATTGTTTAGGGAGTTGCCCCTCCCTTTATACTGTGCAATTTTGTTCTTCATCTATAATTGCTGATGTTAATGAAAGTGTATGGGTGTTCATTGGTATAAAGGAACATTAATAATTACATGGTTGAGAAATGCAAACTAAGTAGGATAAGTGGTTAGGCGTAGTACAAAAACATAAGTATTGGTGAAAAGAAAGTGTTCGGTGGTGCCACACCTTGCCGTACACGGTTGGAAGACTACCATAGGCCTGGGGGCGTGAAAATTGGGGTGGTTTAGCTAAAGTCGCAGTGAACTGAGAGTAGTCTTATTGTAAAAAAAGTTTCTATACAAAATGTACTTTAGTATTTTTTGGTAAATATTTTCATATAGTAATTAGAAGACCATGAATGCTTTATTAAGAAATGAAGTAATATTAGTATTTGATATTATTTCAAACTAGGGATAACTTCTATGTGATTTATCTTCCTCACATAATAGAGATATATATAAATAAATTATGAAGGAGATTGAAAGAACAACTCTAGCATAAACTTTAATATAACTTAAAATTCCATTGTCACGGCCCTATAGACACCCACATCAAAGGGTGACTTAACGCACCCAGATGGCCAATCACTATAGGTTTGTGGTGCATCATCACTCATTTGATTGCATCGATTTTCTCAATCTGAAACTACATGATTCCATACTATCCCACACTTTTTATATTTCACGATTATTAAAGTACATAAGTTTAACACTTATTGAAGTATGTAGATAGTCATTCCATACAATTATTCCTTAACAAAACCAATATGCAAGTGATATGACTGAAAGTAATCTTATAGAATCAACAACCCAACTGGCCTAACATTTTTCAAATATTCAAATTTGTTACAACCAAGTGAACTGTAATCTTGTATAGAAATGTAAAAATTATAAGAGCACACAATTCATATAAACCTATCCCCAAATTTCCTATTTTATTTACTTCCTTCAGTCACAACTTTATCATAGAAAAAAATCATTTCGCTCGATATAAATAGTAAGTACTCTTGTATGCATGTAATATATGAAGAGTTAAGTCCAGGGAGGGAAAACAAGTTAAGTCTAATCTTAGAAGTCAAGTGAGTCAGAGTTACAAAGTTAGTCCCTTTTCAAGAAAAACTAAGTCAGGGAAAAGAAAAATGTCAATTTATGTTAAAGTGAAGTTAGAAAAGTTTAGTTAAAGTGTCAAGTCATAATTTGCATGAGGACAATAAAGTTAGAGTTTGCATGATTCCATATTTAGAAAGTTTAGTGGTTATATACTCATGGTTGGATCATTGTAATGTGAAGTAAGAAGAAAGAATAACAACAACTTTGTGGATGTATATGAGAGAATATTAATGAATAGAACTTATTTATTCAAGCAGAAGCTTCTATACTTATTTGTCTTCTGTTTACATGTTTATCTCTGCCTCTAAATAACAAGTGGTAGCAGAGTAATGTTTAGCAAGTTTTCAAATAACCAAAGGAGTTAAGAAGGTCATGAGATAATTCTTCTAAAAGCCTTATCTATTATGATATCCCGCAAATCAAATTTTGCATCCATTGGTCCATAAATAGAAACTAGAGCTCGTTGAGAGTTTGTAAACGCAACTACTAAAAGATTCGGGTGGGTAGCCTACAAAGCCACCACAAATATAGCAAGAGGAAAGAGTTACATTCACTAACCAAAGTAGGAGTCTCCACTGTAAGCTGTAGCCATGAGTCTCCATGAGAATCTGCGTAGAAGAGCTTAGCAAAGTTGCTAGTAGTTGTTGGGAACCACCATTAAAGTGAAGGTTAAAATGTTTATTTTTAAAGATAATTAAGTGTATGCAACATTCATTTCTAGAAGGATGATAAAATAAGGAAATAATACAAAAAACAAAAGAAATACTATAGTCACGGGTCATAAATAAAGACTAAAGAAATCCGAGAAAAGAAAATTGAAAGGAAGAGCCAAGGTATTTCAAAGAGATCATAGAGGTTATTGCCACAGTCGGGGCATCTAAAATGTAAGTAGATGAAGTAGAACAATTTGAGGATGAATGGATCATGATAGATTTGGTAACACTTCCAAATTTACTAATAAAAATTTTAATTTTTGGGAATTGTGAAAATGAAATCTTTTCTTCGATGTAAAGAGTTGATTGAGTATCGGTCTAATAACCCATATGATGAATTATGTGATTCCTTGGTATTTTATCTTATAAAACATGCATTGGGTGAGAAGTCCTTGTGCAAGGTAGAAAAATACACATCTTCCTAGGAAGCATGGAAGAGCCTAGAAGTATAATTTGGTATAAAGGAGAGTGACATTAAGTAGCACACTTTATTAGAGTCTATTGAAGAATCAATAGAAATTCAACTGTGGGTCTGAGAGTAAATGAGCAAGGCTCTAGGAGGAAAACAAAGCTTGGAGAATCCCACTCAAATGTGGATGATGTTCATAAAGGCTATAAAAGTGAAAACCATCATGCATATAAGCATATGGATGAAAAGGACACAAAAGAGATTACATAGTGAGAAGTTGAAACCTCTATGTGTGATGTAGAGAAAGAGCATAAAGATGCTCAAGAACCCCACTATAACATGGATGGTGAAGATGATGGTGAATCCCACTATGAGAAGACACATGTGGATGGTGACTATAAAGTGAGTTGTGAATTGGTGAATCCAACAATAGACCTTGTTGATGATGGTGAAGCATCCAATAAAGAAGTGAATAACACATTTGATCTAGTTGGTATGAATGTAGTTGATGATGACCTATTTGCATTAGAGTTTGAGGAATTTAAGTTTGAGAATAACAAAGACAAATTTTTATATGAAGTAATGGTTTCTAGAAATAAAAATACATCTCTCATGAATCCAGCAACAAATGATGAATCTGGTGAAGCTGAAGTTGTTAATGAGCACATGCATGCTTAGAAATATCACCACAAAGTGGATGAAAATTATGTTGGTGAGATTTATGGTCTCTTTTCTGAAACAAAAACTGATTGTGGAAATATCGAAAGTGCCATGTCTGATAAATAATTGATGTTTGAAGCTACCACTACAACATAAAGTTATGAATAAATAGTTAGAATTTGTCATGAAGTAGTGAGCAATCTAGCATCAGTTGATGATTAAGAAGAAGATAAATTAATTCATGAGTTTTTTATGAGAAGATCCACTAACAACATGAAAATGTAAGATAACCTCAATGCAATTGAAGAGGTAGAGAAGAAAGAAGAAGTAGAGAAATCTCTTACTATAGAGAATAATGAAGATGTTCCTAACATTTATTTTGAGTGTACAAGTAGACATGATAACAGTTCAATTATAGTTATATCTAATAGAGAAGAGGAAGAAAAATGTGTAGGAAAGGGCATAGAAGTTTATGAAGAAAGAAGAAAGCATTGCAACAACCTTTCAACAATGGATTCAAGAAGAGATCAAATTCTATTATCAAGAAATATGGATAAAAGAAGATCAGGAATATGGAGTGGAAGAAGCATGGCAAATTTCATAGTTTGAAGATGAAAAGTTGTGGTAGTAGCCCATGAGTGAAGGAATCCTTCGAAAGGAAGCTACAGAAGATGCGCTCTGAAAGACTAAATTGTTATTTAGAACAATATAAAAGAATTCAAAGAAAAATTGCAATAGATGAAAAATAAGAAATATGGAGCTTACATCAAGCATGAAGTAGTTTCAAGGGTATATAATATGGAAGAAATGAAAAAGAAAAAACTCCATTGTAAAAAATCAATTGAGCCAATCTCTTATTGCAAGCGTAGCATGCATCATTTACTGATGATTAAGTTAAGGTTGAGCCATATGGTCTTAATTAAGAGGGAGTTTTAGAAATAGTAATTTCTATTGTATGCATGTAATTCATGAAGAGTAAAGTTAAGGAAATCAATTCAAGTCTAATATTAGAAGTCAAGTGAGCTAGAGTTAGAAGGTTAATGCTTTGTCTAGAAAAGTTGAGCCAAGAAAAGGAAAATGTTGATTTAAGTTAGAGGAAAGTTAGAAAAGTTTAGTTAAAGTGTGAAGTCTTAGTTTGCATGAGGAAAGGAAAGTTAGAGCTTGCATGGTTCCATATTTAAAAAGTTTTATATTTATATACATGTGGTTGGGCCATTGTAATGTGAAGAAAGAAGAGAGAATAGGTATATCTCAGTGGATGTATAGGAGAGAATAATTAGTGAATATAAATTATTTATTCAAGTAGAAGAGTGTGTATTTATTTGTCTTGTGTCTGCATGCTTATCCTTGCCTCTCACTAAAAAGAACTTATCTCCCTACACTTTGTCATGTAAGAAAATTGTGTCATGACTTGTGCATTGACCCACTCAATCATCCTAGACATTGAGTGATTACACATTATCAAATCCCATATAAGTTTATGCATTTCCGTTCCAACTCCTTCACCAACTATTCATCTCATGTTAGCACTTATAATCCAAATGGTACTTGGTCAACTGCTTGTTCCCTTAGCAAACTCTCTTTTGAATTATGTGCAACTAAGGGAGAAATTTCCCTAACAAACACTCTATAAGTTAACCCTTTTCACCCTTGAAGCGAATGATTTCTCAAGTGCAATCCTTTTTTATAAGTGCAAAAGTTATTTCAAAATTGTTCTGTAAAGTTATTTTGACATGTACAAAATAAAATCACTTAAGTGATCTAATTTGACATGTGCAAATATGGATTACTCGAGCAACTTAAAAAAACCTAATTTGAGTTAGGGATTTTGTCTCAAATATTCCTATACATTAAAGAGAAGACTTTATTCACAACACATTGAGTTATCTCTCCCTTTATTTGGTGTTCTATCACATTGGTTATGAAGTCGCCGCATCAATAATTTGTCTCTCTTATTGTTAGAAAATCTATTGTAGATTTGTAGATATGATTATTAGTGAAAAATATAATTATCAGTGGTAGATCTCTTATCATCATTAGCAAATATGACTATCAGTGATAGATCTCTTATCATCAGTGGAAGATTTGAATATTAGTGGCAGATCTCTTATCATCAGTGGAAAATTTTATTATCAGTGAAAATATCCTATCATTAGTGGTAGATTGGATTATCAGTGGAAGATCTCTTATCATCATTAGCATATCTCTTATCATTAGTGGAAGATATGATTATCAGTGGCATATCTATTATCCTTATTGGAATATCTCTGATTATCAGTGGAAAGTCTCTTATCATCACTTGTGATCTCTTTCACATTGGTGATAAATCCCTTGCATCAACATTTTATCTCTCTCACTATTAGCAGATTTATTAGAATCCTTTTATTTCATTTCATCATTGGTAGATCTAGTGGAGATTTCTCTCTCAAATTTGTAGAGATTTCTTTATTCCATTATTGTTTGACATATTTCTTATTATCAGCTAGATATTTATCCTGTATTATCATTGGTGGATGATCTCCCTTGTATTAGTTTTTTGCATATCTCATATTACAAGTCTCATCTTCTCACATCTAGGGGATATTTACTTATTATTTGTGATCAGATCATCTTATTGTGAAGGTGTCTTGTCTTCAATTTCTAACACACATATGGAGACTCATATATCTCAGTCGTGAAATCTAATCTTCTTATCGCACTTGTAAACTTTTATGAAGGATTGAAAGATCTATCATTGCACATTTGTGATAAAACCTCACACTTTATAAGATGTATCCTAAAGGGGTAATGTTATTATCATTGAGAAAATGGTTTTGTACTCTGCTTATGTATCTCTACTAAAAATTTGATGAAAATCTACTAGAAGAATATTCTTAAAGGGTTTTCCCCCATAGTGGGGTTTTTCCTTGGTCTTGGAGCAAACATGTTGTCTTATTTTTCATTGACTATATTCTATATGGTTATTGGTTATTGTCTACACTTAAATGTTGAATATCTAATATAATTAATTTCAAAATTGTAAAATTTAACACTCTTGTCACATTTACAAGCAATCATTCCAAATTGAAGAAGGTTTCATCCTTCCATTTTGGTAGTTTGGCCCAACCCATCTCTATAGTCATTTGTGCTCCTTTTTGCTCACCTAACTCATGCACTATCCAGCCATTTCCACTTTAGATGATTCAACTCATTCTAATGGGTGCTTATCTACATGCTTGCACGCTACCCTCATATGTTCATCCCATGTGCTATAGATTACCCTTGTCTTAAGACTATACTTCTTCAGTCATCTTGCGTGAGGTCCTTGATCCCTCACATGCTATAAAAAGGAAAAAAAAATCTAAGTATTGTGCTGGTTATTATTCCATCATATGTTTACTGATCTCATTTACCTAATATGATTATTTTAAGTATCTTTATTTTTAGGCCATATTTGTAAATAAGAATCAAATTGTGTTTTGCATTAGAAGAGGACATGAATATATACAAGGAGAGGGAAGCTATTGGGTTTCATCTCCAAATGTCTCTTCATATTCTAAATTCCTTTATTTTTTTCTATTTACAGTATTTACATAAGTTTTTGTAATCACAAATATTAGGTGTCAACATTTCTGCCTTAATCTGAAGTGATGTTGGTGAGTCCAAGAATCATTATAAATCTTTCAAACTTTTCCCTTCCAAGTGCTTTGGTGAATATGTCTGCAATCTATTCATTTGTGGAACAATGTTGTAGGTGGATTATTTTGGCATCAACATGATGTTGAATAATATGGTATTTTGTATTGATGTGCTTTGTTCAATCATGGAACTTTGGGTTCTTGGCCAACTTTATTACATAAGTGTTGCCAATCAAAAGAAGAGTTGAATGTACTTGTTTCTCTTGTAAATCTTCCAGAATTCTCCTAAGCCACATAATTTCCTTTGTTGCTTCAACTGTTTCCTCATATTCTATCTCAATTGTGGAATCTATTATAACTGACTATTTGTGTGACCTTCAGGAGATAAATCCTGATCCAAGACTCATAACATCACCTGAAGTAGATACTCTAGTTTCTTTATCTCGATCAAGGTCTAAGTTAGAGTATTAAATGAAGCTGAAGTCACCCACCTATGTATACTTGAGTCCAAAAGTCTTGAGTTCCATTCAAGTACTTTAGAACTCTTTTTGTAGAAGACTAATGACCCGCACAAGGATTTGGGCATTATTTTTATTTTGATTGGTGTTAAGATAGGATGGTGAGGATCAGGTTCATATAAACTATTAGTATCTTATCCTATTCTATAGTTCTAAGAAGAAAACCATTAAATGGTGTGAAAAACTAATTATACCTAGCATAACAACTTCTTATATATATATAGTATATAATATATAATATAATATATATCATATATTATATATATATATATATATATATATATATAATATATATATCAAAAGTATAATATGTTATAATACGAACTTGATATATATTGTATCATGTCTTTGGTTTAGCTATGTTCACTTAATTGTTAGGTGGATGGCATGTAGTTAGATGTTTGACTATAGATAGTTGTGAGAGTAAAAAGGACATCATTAGTTTACTTTGAAAATTATTTATTAGTGCGATGATTAACATATCTTTGTTTTTTTTCTATTTTAGCCTATATTGTCTTCTAAGTTTTTCCACAAAATCTAATGTCTTACAAGTTACAATCTATTTTTTTCTCTTAATTTCAATCTCACTTTTATATCTTGTTTATATTTATGGGTTGTGTAGTGGTATCAAGAATTACAATTCTTCCCATGTGCATATTTCCCATGCATATCTTGCCATTGGTTTTCCCTACGTAGTGTTATGAAGAGATCCTGCATCCCCTCTCCTTGAGCTCTCATGTGTTTCCATGGCTGAGTTTTAGCTTGTCATCCTCATACCTCAGAAACCCTTAATGCAAACCCTTGATGCTTATGACCATGTGACTCTATCACCCAACACCCAACAACCAATGAATGATTGGGTGACCTCTTTCCTCTTTAGCCCAACCATCACTCTCTTCTATCCCCTTAGCTCCAATGCTCCCCACTTCCACGTAGCCTCCCTAGTTGGGTTTTCCTAAACATCTAGTGGAAATTTTCTCACCTACTTGCCCTCCTCTTTGTAACTCCTTGTTGGTATCTATATCCATTACCCCATTCTTTACATTCCTTCCCTCTTATTTCTCTTTTCATTCCTTGTTGGCCATTGAGTATCTTCTTTCATATATTTACTAGTTCGTGGTATTTTATAGTCCTTTAGCAGACAAAACCCTTCACTCATTTTATCACTATGCCAATCTACCCTCCATCCCATATTCTCTCACGATCCCCATGTAAGCCACCATTTCGTTCAAGGATTGGAAGGAAGCCTTTGGATGCAAACCCCATTTTACAAGAGATCCCTCACATGTCCCTTGAAATTTTGATTCATCCCCATGAACTAATTTTATGCTAATGATTCTAAATAGTTAGATTAATTTGCCACATATTATTTCATAACCGAACATTGTACCATTGGTTCTAACAATCATGTGGTTACTATCATCATAAGAAATGTATATTGTATTTTATAGGAGACAAGAATTGTATATTTCCCTTTGGGACACAACAAAACTATTTTAACACAAATTATTTCTCTGGCACTCTAGTCTACTTTATGAAGTTAATTCCCATTCCATGTTCATCCATGTGGATGCCCTTTATGATGTTCTAGGAAAACACAATGTCCTTGTCAACTTCCTCTCAAATTCCTTGTCATTTTTTCTAGGACTTGTGTATCCAACAAGAAATTTGGGAGATGAATGCCAAGAAAGTAGGAAATCGAGGGGTTTTCAAGTAATTTATTTAGGGTTCCGACTAGGATGGTCCTACCATGTGATCCACCCAATCCCTAAATTGGGGTCTAGTACTATTTCAATTAGTTATTAGGTGATTATGGGGGATCATACATTCTAAGATAAATGTTATGAATCTTCATAGGATATTATTAGAGATAATTGTGGAGAAACCTCTTTCTCTCAAAGGTTAAGGAAGGATTTTGACTTCAATATCCAACCATCAACCATATCCTCAACCTTTATGCCATCATGGAGGATGGGAGACATTTTTCCATGGATGACATCGGCATTTCAAACATTTTGATTACTGTTATTATATTCCTATTAGTTTGTTCTTGTCTTCCTACATGTAATGAATGAATTATCTAGTTTTATAAAGAAGATCATTGGGTTGAAGAATGAGCATCCTCTCTTGCAAATTTAACTGCAAATTGGAAGTAGAGACATTTTTTGTTTTCGAGAAAAGAAACTAGTTTTTAGTTTTTAGATTGTTCAGTATAGCAGTTGCAAAATTTCAATGAAATTCTACATGGTATAAGAGTGAGTACAAATTTAAGCCAACATCGGTTGACACATCCATATCAAGGGATTTGATCATAAGCTAAGGAGCAAGCAAATATATTTATGGACCCTAGGAGTTGATCTAACATTAAGAGAGGACAAGTTGTGTTCAATCTCTTGTTATCTCATAAGGCCGAGATAGATAGAGTTGTTGGTCAAATGTTTTAGGAAGGTTTGTGTATGTTAGATACTTATGTGATCTGATCTTAGGAAATTTCTAATCCATAAGATAAGGGTCATGACTTCTAGAGCAGTGTTTTAGATAGTCACATGCCTAGTCTTCTATAGGAAATAAGAGTGCATATAGTTGTGGATCAATGTAGGAAAAGAGATAAGGAAGAAGTGTCTAAAAAAAATCTGAAGGAGTATTAGAGGTTGATTTTATAGAACCTCTAAGGTGGTTGTAGGAGCCCTAAGGAGGGCCAAAACATCTTAGGTCATATGCACAAAAAAATGAACTTATAAGATGAAGGTAACATCAGGATAAGGTACATGGATTTTGTACTTCATGTTGGTTGTTGTAAGGAGATCAAGATATGGTTTTAAAGTATTTAGAACAAAAAATCTGGAATCCA
>APFE030306018.1:3665-18444 GCA_000404065.3 Pinus taeda
AGAAGGGCCACAATCTTGTTTGTCCACTAAAAAAATCCTTTTACACTTTGAAGCAAAGCCTCCATAGTGTGGTATAAGAAGATTAATTGATTATTAGTTTTGGTTTCAAGCATCATGAATTTGATTGTAGTGTTTATATTTTGCAAATGATGATACTTACATGTTGGTGACTTAATCATAAATTTGCAAGTGATAATACTTACATGTTGGTGACTTAATCATAAATTGAAGTAGTGTCAACCTAATTTTGGGTTTGAAAAAACAATAAATAGAGATATTTAAAATTACAAACCTAAGTGTGTTGTATTTCCTTATGGAAGCCAAGTTTTCCAAATGGATAAGAATATATTTATTTACCTAAATATATATCGCCATTCATTATACATGTTTAGGATGGAACACTATAACCATTTTTGGCACCATATCAATCCAGAGAGAAATTGACTTAGTGTGCCTTTGAAAATTAATGGTACTCTCTACAAGAAGACTACTGGAGCCTAATTTACTTGATTCATAGTGGATTTGATATATTATTTGATGTTAGTGTGGTCTACAAATTCATGTAGGATATGAAAGAGAGCTGCTTAGAGGCCACAAAAAGGATTGTTTATGAAAGATACATATTAGCACATTATGAAGCACTGCATTAAGAATATGAAACTAGTTGGTTACTTTGGTCTTGTAAGAAGCAACACTGTTGACCACTAAAATTGAATATAAGGGTGCATTTAATGTAGACAAAATCAATGTGAATCCACATAATGGATGAGGTTGGCTTCTCGTTTGAGGAATAGATTCCAATGTATTATGCAATACAAAATCTTCTTGTCATGTGGAGGCTTCATGCCTATTATTAGACAAGATAAAGATATTGTGAATCTTATTTATTGCAAGATAAGTGATCACATCATTAATATTTTTGCAAAGTCACTAACAAAAGACAAGTTTACAAAACTTTGAACTATATTTTGGATTTAAAAAATTGCAATCATGGTAGAGTGTACATAAGACAATTTCACCTCTAAAAAGTTTCAGATAGTTGTGTTGACAAATGAGCTTTGAAACATCAATTTCATCATACAATTTGACCTTTTATGGATTTAAAAAATTGCAATCATGGTAGAGTGTACATAAGACAATTTCACCTCTAAAAAGTTCCAGATAGTTGTGTTGACAAATAAGCTTTGAAACATCAATTTCATCATACAATTTGACCTTTTATTGATATTGTTGATTCACAATGGAAGGTCAAATTACTAATTGGTTAGATTCGTCCAAGGTCCCCAAGTTTTGCAAGTCAAAGTATCTAAGATAGGTCCCCAAGCTTTGCAAGTCAAAGCATCTAAGATAAGTCCCCAAGCTTTGCAAATCAAAGTATCTGAGATGAAGATCCAAATGCAATTAAGATGATTAAAGTTGATTGTTTTTCCTGTTTTAGATGAGTTACTTTTAATATTAAGCCATATATAAATTGATCATACCGATTGTCTTATCATTAAAATTATTTAGTTATCCATTTTATGTCAGGCAATGCTCACTTGTACTTCAACACTGTAAAGATATCTTTGAACACAACATTTTCTTGACATTCATTATTCTTCGTTCTTGAAATCCATTATTCTTCGTTCCTGTAAGTCCACGGCTCTCTAACAACCATTACGATTGACTTGATGACATTTAAAGAACATTGTGATATACTTAAAACCCTAGTTTTAAAAATAAGACATAAATTCCTTGAGAATTCACTTTCTTTAGATCCTTTGAAAGCTCATTTTCCACAGGAGTTCACGATTTGTTGTTAACTATCCTCAGCTGCACTTGGAGATGATACAGAGCATAGCAACCTCCCATGAAATAACAACAGAAATCTCATAAATCAGACACAGCAAATCAACATTGCCACGAAATACTTGAAGTATCATCCTCGTAGTTACTTCATAAAAAGTGCCAAACATAATACAAAGAACAATAGTACAAACAAGCACCACACACATTTGTAATAAACTTTTATTATTATGGGTTGATAAAGAAACAAAGGATACAGAGCTATACAGAGGCCAACCCCCAGTCAAGTCAATCACAAGCAATGAACTATGATCATCCAGAGGCCAACTCCACTGAATTTGCTATACAATTATTTACATATTTTACATCATCAATACAACGGTATACGAAGTGCAAATGATCAGAAGTGCCAGTGGATTCAAATGATTTAAGAAAGAAGGGAGAAGCACTGTATTAGCTGATCCAGCGAAAACATACCACTGACCAGGAATCTCTAAACAGAAAGGTGGGGTACAGTTCCTATTCGATGAAGGAAAGCAAAAAATACCAGCAATTGCCGCAAATTGTCACCTCGTGCTGTACCAATCTCCTACCAAATCACACTCCTTTCAAATTCAGATGTTCGACAAGAAGTCCAGTAGTATCCAACGCCTTCTCCATCAGTGTGCCCAATTCTTGCAGATAGACTTGGGGTCGTGTCTTCTACTTTTCAAAGGAAACCTCCAGTGGCTAAAAGGAGTATTTTACTTCCTACAAGGCCAAGAAGTGCTAAGAATCTATGTCAAGCACTAGAATCTATGTTAACACTGTGATTCATCAATGGTCTTTACCTGTGTAGTTTGAAGAGTTGTCATTCTATAGAAAAAAGACTATTTATCAGCTTGTAATTTGTACAACTTGTATAAGCAATTCTAGATTAGGTGGGTTTAGTTCCTTTCTCCTACCACCACTGTAATTAGCGCGGTCTTCTTTCAGTTCTACCAATTTTGCACACTTCTCTATGATGAGGTCAATTTCGCAATTCCTGGGTCATCAAATGATAGCGCCATGTCTGGCCAGTGTGGTGAATAGTTCTCCATTGCTGGTCTTCTGTTAGATGATCAACAAGTCATATTTGGCAAATCCCAGTGGTATTGTGCTTTCCAGATCCTCGCATTGCTGTACCAATATCGAGAATTTCAGTCTGAAGTATGCTGGAATCACACCAATTTCTGTCTTTAGCAAGGTAATTGTAACAGTGGAAAACAGATGAACGATGATGGTTTTTAGAGAACCATCGTCCATACATACAACCTTCAAAGGTGATTACTTAATTCCATTGCAAGAAGCCCAAAATACAACATCTAAGAATAGGATTTTATCAATCCAAGACTGTAGAGAAAACGCTCTGACTTTGATTCGAAGAGATCACCAAGAGAGAATCGGATGGCAGGTTCCCTTGAGGAGATTTTGTATGCATACAATTGTCTTTTACTTGCAATATTGTTAGTCCAATTTCTTGGCGAACAACTTCTACTGTCTTGGCATCAACGGGGTTTCTAGCTGTATCAGTCACATAGAACACATCAGCTACCTTATCACCCCGCGTTGACACCTCTGCTTTTGTAACTGACATCCCATTTTCTCTAAATATGGGAGTCACCTCTGACAGAAGCCCAACACGGTCGTTGGTGCAGAGTTCCAGTCGCATACCCTGAATTCATAAAATATCATCAACAAAACTCACACTAAGATGACTAAATTTTAAAAAGGATCAAATTGAATGCACTGGGAATCCCAAGTCTTAGGGTTTTGAATAAATTTCCACCATGGCTTCGATCCTTGGATTCATACCTCTGACGTTCTTCATCTAATGGCAGCCTCCAAACACTGAATCACACGCTGCTTCTCTGCTTCTGAATACACGGGGCAACCACCAGTATGCCTGATGTAGTGCTCCTGTATCACAAAAGAGAAGAACGGAAATAAATACCCCAACTCTTCTTTAACCTAATTTAGATTCAATATTAACCCCATTAGGGATGTGATCTGAAACCACCTATACCTGGTTTAACAAAATCAAATTAGGAAATAAACATTTAAAAAAAAAACAAAGATCCTATGAAGAATCAAGTCCTTTGTAGTTGCTGGAGCTATACCTGAAAAGTTTGTGGGCCTTGAGAGTCTATAGTGGCATGAAAGACAACATACTCCAGATCTGTCAAGATGCAAACAATATCAAAGAGAAGCTTAGGTGTGTCTTTACACTGAACAGTCACCACAGAATACCCCCTCTCCAAACAGTTGTCAACAGTCACAGGAGTCTTGGCATTGTTGTTGTCCTTGAGAGAAAGAGATGCCCTGTCTCCAGTTCCATCGAGTTTATCATAGTCACAGTCAGCAAACATCAATTGATGAAGCCACCTTTCTGTGTGAGTGAATCCCATTGACACCACCGTTTTAGCTTCTCTGATGGTGCTGTTTCCTCTCATTACATTTAACAAGAGCTCTTCAGTTTTACAAATCTTTTGCTGGTCTTCAATGGCTGCACCTGTGTCCTCATCAGTAACGTATACAAGACAGGCAACCCTCCTGTTGTGAGTCCAGACCTCTGCCTCCACAACGTTACATTTTAGGTCACCCAATACGGCAAATATTTCAGATAGCAGTCCCGGTCGGCCAGTGCCTGTTAATTCAATTGTCGTATGTTTAGCGGCTGCATCTAGACCTGCTGGTTTTCCAAACAAAGGCATTACGCGAGGGTTTGTTGCCAACCTCTGCAATACAACGCATGGATGATTCAGGAAACATAAGAAATACTTTTGTATTGCCAACCCTGGTTTGAAAGATATTTATACATACCTTCTCAATGTACCCAATTACACCTTCATCTGTAAGTTTTTTGCCATTTTCGTTTGTGACATGGAACACTGTCATAGCAGAAGAATTTGTCAGGAGCAGGACTAAAAAAATGGTAAGAGTATTAACCTACAAAAACATAAGATATAATATCATTAATTACAACATACCGTCCATGAACCATCTCCCATCTGAAGAAACATAAGCCTTGTTGATATTAAGGTTCAATTCAGTCAGGACTTGAACAGCCTCCAATAGAATACCATGCTTGTTTGCACTGTCCACTTGTAAAAAGGAAAACCCCTAAATCAGTTGCCAATTTAACTCCACATCCCAGTAACTGGAGGGTCACTTTTCATTAAAGCCCAAACGATATTTGGACAGAACAAATGCATAGTGAATAACTACTCCACATAGGATGTCTTCAAGAAATTCAGACTGAGAAAGCCAAGGGTTTCACCCTCACCAATGTTGCGTTTTCACAGACGGCGTTATCAATCACAACCCTGAAATCAAATCAAAATAGAAGGATTGCTCAATAGTGAGCTAATGAAAATTCCCCAAAAAACTGAAAGTCCCCGCATCAACTTATTAGAAAACCATTTTCTGTAAGGAAGAAGGAAGGTCACAGAAGAAACTACTAACTGCAAAGTCTTCTATGTCCCTGAAGATTTCTCTTCGCTGTGCTATTATTTCCCTCTGCAGATACACCAAAGAAAATATAAGTAAGCTCCTCAGATGTTGTGAATCGGCGAGATCATTCTGTATTCAGAAGATGCATTTATATAAGAGCGCACAAATAATCCTTGCTTTATGTGGTCAATGGATGATCCAATCTGGGAAACCAAAGAGAGTGGCACCTCCAACTCTCGGCCTCTCGTATGGTGGAACCAATACCAGAAGAGCGTTGGAAGACCATGATGCGAGGAGAGACTCCTGTATATATTCGAAATCTCTGTGGTGTGTTCATTTCACTTCGTTTCATAAATTTCATGGGCACCTTAGGCGCGGAAATAACATTTGAATTTTGAAATTTTGGGCACCAAGATTGGGCGATTGCATTGAATGACTATAGAGGTTTCATTGAATGAGTATGGTGTACTATCATATCCCCCGTGTGGCAGGTTGGAAGGGAGCGGCCAGGAAAGGTAGGGAGCATAGTTGCTAGAAAATCATGGGATTCCATGTAGCTGTCGCGTCAGTATCCCATACATACATGGCTATGGATCTTGCTGTAAAGACAGAGCATTTATATTGCTATAGAGGTGAAAATAGCACTCGCCACCATTCACCTGCATACCCGTTCATCTTCATCACATACCACATCCACCGGTACGGAATGGCACAGGACGATAATAAGGTACAGGATGCGTGCATACCCGTTCATCTTCATCACATGCCACATCCACCGGTACGGGATGGCACAGGACGGGAATAAGGTACAGGACGCGTGACTTAGGGGAGTCAGTGAGGGCAACTCCTATTTCCACCGCTATAGAATTATAAATGCACCCTTAATAGACCTTAAAGACAGTGTTGGGAAACGGGTTCTGACATCGGCTTTGGTGGTCAGCCGTGTGCATCATTTCTCCGGCTAACAAATTCCGATTCTGCGTTCATCAACCATGGCTTATGTCGATGCCACATGATCCACCATACACATGATTATGCGCATGATAGATCCGCCATAATTGCGTTGACAGTACGCCATGTGTTTGGAGGTTATTGCATCTAGCATACATGAGGTTGTGAGCGGGGGAATAAAATTCAAATTTGAAATCGCATGCCATGCGTTTGGAGGTTATGGCATACATGAGGTTGTGTGCGGGCTAATAAAATTCAAATTTGAAATCGCTATGAAAAACCAACATATATATCAGCAACCTGTTGTAATCCATTCTGTAATTTACAGTTTCAGTATCCAGTCCGAAATACTTTCACTTTTAGAGATTTTTGAATTGTAATGGCGATCCCCGTGCTGCTGTTGCTTCTGTAAGTTTTGGGGAATGGAGATGATTACATGCTAGAGCCAACGCTGGATAGCAGAGAGAAAGAAGTGGTCTACAAGGTTCTGGAAGCCATCAATTCTGATATCGAGGGAACAACATTCATGTCGATTCCAATGGTGTGAAGCTTGCTGACTTTGGTTCTGCTAAGAGTGTTGATGATGAGGAGAAGTGCAAGGAGGCCCTGCAATTGAGGGGAACCCCTCAGTGGATGGCTCCAGAGGTGGTGAACCAGGTGGTGAACCAGGTGGAGCAGGGGCCTGCTTCTGATATTTGGTCTCTCGCCTGCACTGTGCTTGAAATGGCCACTGGCAGGCCTCCATGGAGCCACGTTTCTAGTCCCCTCGCCGCAATGTATCGAATTGGATGCGCAGAGGAGCTGCCTGGGTTGCCTGTATGTCTTGCACCTCAGATTCGGGATTTCCTAGAGAAATGATTTCGGAGAGATCCCAAGAAGAGGTGGACCAGTGCAGAGCTGTTGAACCATCCTTTCTTAAAAGAGGACTGCTCTGTTATTGAGGCAGAGGAGGCCATTAGGGGTCCGGGATCTCCGACTAGTCATTTGGATTTTAGGAATCACATATGGGATTCCTACTCTTCTCAAACGACTCTCATTCCGTCACTCAGCCTCCCAAGCCCAACTAGGGAACGCAATGCAGAGGTGAATAGATCAGTTGAGCAATGCCCAAGGCCTTCTCCCAGAGACAGATTGATGGCACTGGCCGCAGCTTGTAAATTTGAAGAAGTTGCTAACAGGCCTAATTGGATCACAAGCGTCCATGGTCCGTGGACTGTTGTGAGATCTTCCATAAGTAAATCTCCAACTTCAGATAAGCCTCTGTTAAAATCAGACATTTGTAATGGCTCCTCCATCCAGGAGCTTCCATTTACAGAAGAAAGGTGCAGTACCAGCTTCAAAGCTGTCGACTGGAAAGGTTTGCAGCCAAGAGGTGAACTAGATCAATGCTCACAGGCTATGGTCTCTGCAGCCCAATCTCAACATCAACATCAACCATCTTCCAGCACTTCTGCCAAGACTCTGCATCATAACTTGTTTTCGCTGGCTGAGGCATCCAATTCGACTGGTGAAGCTTGGGACTCGGATGGAAATTCATCTCAGAGGATTGTTGGTGGTGATCCTGGCATTCATGACAAATTAGTAATTGGAGAAACGCTTTATATGTTTGATGATAAGTCGAACTGTACGACTTGTGCACGAGCAACTTACTGCCCCTGTTGTTGTATGCGCACTCCACAATTTTGTCATACAAGTATGATAAATCTGCAGTTGTATATTACCCGCAGAGCAGATCCAGACTCTTGTAATTTGCATTCAAAATTAATTCCAGTTGAATTTCTTTGGTTACACGATGTATGACTTCATGATTAGCGATTTAACTTAATTCCTGTTTGATTGACAATTTGACTTTATTCGGGTGGGAGGATTTTCCCTTGGATATTCACGTAAATTTAAAAGTTTACATATAAATTTGTAATGATAAGTTTTAACTATCTTTTAAGGAGTGTGATATCCTTTTGAAAAGTGATTTGAAGAATTTTCACAAGGAGTGTGATATCCTTTTGAAGAGTGATTTGAGGAATTTTCACAAAGAGAATGATTTTTATTTGGGGTTATGAATTGGCAAAATCCATAAATAATTAATATGAATAAGTTTTTTTTTCATAAAATCAAAATTAAAATTTTAATTAATATTTAGAGAATTTTACTAATTAATTTTGGTATTTCTTATAGTTTAGAGTAGGTTTGATTTACATAAATCATTAAAATAAATTTTAAGAAGGTTTTATTTTGCGTTTTGTTAAATTTTGTTTTAAATATCATTTTTTAATAATTTTGAGTTAATTTGATGAACGTAGTTGATTGCTTGATGTTGTACTAGTTTTTGGTTCCTTGAAGGTACCTCATTACTTTCGCATATATGATGCAGATATGATGCAGATAAATAAATGACGTGCATCAATGGGATATAGCTAAAGGAAGAACGGTGGAAATAGGAGTTACCAGGTAGTATCGAAACCAGGTAACTCCTATTTCCACCGGTAAGGAAACCTGGTTTCGATACTACGCCTGCGCAAGCTCTTCTTCTACAGGTGCTTTATTCCCGCCTTCGTCTGGGTTCAATCCATTCGTTGCTCACTGAGCTTTGGCGTGATTGGTCTGAAAGATTCCTTTTGTTCTCTCAGGCCAGCCAAATTCTATAGTGGCACCTATTTGGACTCCTTCAGGTTGTTTTATAATATTTTGTTACAATATTTTCTCCCATTTTATATGAGTTGAATATCTGGTCTTATTTCTAAAGAAATGTTTCACTTTTGGATTTTTATAACTTCCTTTCTACAGCTTTCGTGGATAATGCACATTTTGTAAAGGAGATTTCGGATTAAATTTCTGCTGATAACAAGTAAACGCCGATGATCGAGCTATATGTACTAGTATCTTTTTAATATAACAAGTAGTTTTTTTCTTCTTAAAAAAATCGTTTGTTAATTGGGTTTAGATTATTAAAACATCATTTTAAACACAATATACCAACTTTTTTTGAGTGGGTAAAAAAAACAAAACTAGTCCATTATTATTTTTGGGACTTGTTTTAAGTGAAGTGGTGGATTGTTGACTGAAATCTCCATCGCAGAATCCTTCGTCCCCACCCTTTCAATATTTTCATAGTACCAATATCATGAGAGAAATAGTTGAACTCAACAGGTTCGTTGGGTTGGATTTAAGGACTTGTGGTCACTATAGACGCATCAAACTCGCGTTGAATTTGAGGATCCAAACCAGTCTAATTATAAACGACTAGCGCAAGACCATTCTTCCCGAAAAAGAAGGCGCTACCAGTATAAGAAAACCACTCCACAAACCAAGAAATTAGTGAGATATAGTCATTCACAGGGATCAGCACACTTCAGGACTATGACATGTCCCTCTGTTATGGAAGTTCCAAGTTGTAGTCTCGTTTGGAAAGTCAAGCTCAACGAAGGACAGAAAGTCAAATGCCAACTAAGTTAATGTGGGAAAGGAGCGGATAAACTAAAAGAGTATTCCAGAAGAAAGGGGCACTGAATTAAAAGCATTTTTGGCCCGAGGAGCCAACTTACTTTTGTATCCTCTATAATCCAGAAGCAACCAACTTTAAAAAAATGGATATAAGGTGAGTTGGATTATAGACTTGAACAAATTTAAGGAATGGATATAAGTATTGATTATTTGGATTCACACAAGTTTAAAAATATAATACAAATAGAAGATAAAGGAAGTGGGTTGGATTATAGAGTTAAGAAATTTATAGAATGGATATGAGGTGATAGTATTAATTTGTTTAGATGGTAAAGTTTAAATGTTTTATGTTTTTGTTTTAATGGGATGATGTGATTTTTTTGGGAGTAAGATTATCATTTTATTAGAAAAATGTGAAAAACACAATCAAAGGATATGAAATGTGAAAAACACAATCAAAGGATAATAAAATGTATAGTAACAAAAATATAATGATTATTATGAAAGCCATAAATTTAAAAATCAAGTTGGCATAGATTTATTATTTTTGACCAAAAGATATCTTACAATACCATGAGATACCTATATTATATTATATAAAATACCATGAGATACCTAAATCTTGGGCTAATAAAATACCAAAAATAAATTTACTAATCACTCTATTAAAATGAATAAAATACTAACAATAAATTTATTAATCACTATATCAAAATGACTTTATAAGGGAGTGAAGTGTAGTCTAGCACATATTTGTTATTTAAAATGTATAAATGAATTTAAAACTTTGAAAATATTTTTCTAAAATATTTGATTTGAATAGATTTAACAACTCAAATTTAGTATTTCAAAAATATTTCACTATATTTTAAACAAAATTTATGAAAAACCATATTTAAAAAACAAAAACATAAAATATTTAAATTATATTTCTTTTAAACTATAAAAATCAATGATATAAATATCAAAATCATAATACACCATCTAAATTTAAAATAACAATCTAATGACAAAGAGCAAGAAATAAAAAAATTCAAATTACACAATAAATTTTAGAAACAAAAATTCTATAAAGTATTTTAATTGAAATATTCATTGTTTATGTTCACGAGGTCTTGGATAGATTGTCCAGGTGATATATTGGGCATGTTGATGATGTAGTCATGCCACGCTTACAATTTTATTTATTTATTTATTGTTTATGAATAATAAACATGTAATTCATCGAATCTCTTTCTATGTTACTATTTTACTGAGTTCTTTTGATGAAGTGGAACCTTATACAGTCAAATTATGTTTTAGAACATTTTGCATGTATTAGTGATAAAAAAATGAGAGAGAGCGAGAGAGATTGCACACACAACACCAAACACACTTGATAATTTTATTGATCACCCCAGGTACAAATATATAAGACATAAATTACTGACTTTGACACATCTAAATCATGATTACAAGGCATACATTGGAAACAACAACTTCGAGACTGACTCCTCGTAACTCCTAATGACAACTATACATGACATGGAAACATTACTTCCAACACCTTCCCTGAATTCTTACATGGTAAATATTAAAATCACATATTACAACAACAAATATAATATATGTCTGAATAGTATTCATCAGCACTCACATCCACTATGGAATCTTGCAAACACCACTCTTTCACTACCACATCTTCGAGTTGTCTCTTAACCTCCATTTAAAATGTAACTTCCTCTGACCATCTTTGATGAACTTTGCAAGATCAACAATATGACAACTTGGCTCGTGGAGGCTTTCGCGATAAGTGTTGTTAAGTAATGAATCATCCTATGGACCAACCACCATATGTCACATATTTCGCTTTTATCTATCAGTTGCTAGGATGGAGGTATGGATATTGAATGTGTTCAAAATTTGATCAAACAACTTGACCTTACTAACACACAAGAATTGATGTTTCGGATACTGGGGCTTCCAATTTAAGAACCATCGACCGTTTTTATAACCAGAATTGAAAGAAATAGGAAACCATTTGATAAAGACATTTCACAACTACAAAATCAATAATCATCAAACTATCAATTTTCATTTAGATATAGACAAGTCACCATATCCCTCCTTAGCACAGGTCAAAAGTCATTCATCCAGTTCAATATTTATCTTGGATTTTTTTTTTCTTCACAAAGTAGCATTTGTTAGAGTGGTCAATTCCAACAAACTTACACTCACATATTGTGTTGACTCAATATGTTTAAAATGCAAAACTCCAACGTTTTAAAAAAATATTTTTGACGAGTTCAAACATCGAGATGAGCAGTTGTAAAACATCTACACATCCGTGGGACTGCGTTGACCTTGGACTGTGTGGACTTAGGCATATTGGACCAAGCAGGTAGGCGTGTAGTAGCAGTGGGGTGTGCACCTTATCATGAATTACTAAACTCTGTTTCTGCAGTTGTCTCCACCATGGTATATATAATATATATATGGTCATCTCACTGATAGTTGAACAAGGATTCTTTAATGTGGAATGAATACCTAAAAGAATTGTAAAGAATCCTAAAAAACTTGATGCCCAAGAAACATACCTCTAGACATTGATGCTTCAGATTAAAAGAATCAAATTACACAAAGAATTAGATGTCCAGACTCCAAAGTTTGTAAATTAGCGGTAAAACCTTGAATATGGCCATAAGCTTCTTCTCTTTTCTGATCATTATTTCGCACACAGTCACTTTGGAACTTTTTTCTCAGTGTCTACAGCATCTCGAGAAGCCTTGAGGCAGACTATCCGTTACGCTTCCGCTACGGTCCCTCAATCACTCAAATAAACCACTCAACACTGAAATGACCCATTGAACAATTAGATAAGAATGAACAATAAGGGAGGGTGCGTTTTTTTCTATAGGAGCACGAAAATAACCAGAGGCACCGAGGTTAAATGATATGCACAAGAAAAAACAAGTGACCGAAAATCTCTCATCCGTGTGGCACTTCCAAACTCTGCTCGCTCTAACTTGATGGTGTAAAGCTGAAGGGGATTGAGTTAGTGAGCTTGGGGACCAAACATAAGTATTTATAGCCAAGCTTCCATCAATCTTCTATTGGCTACGTGTCAAGTGTTCCACAGATCATGGTAGAGAACTGCCAAGGGAGTAATGGACCACTCCAGGAGCTCCCAACAAGAAATTAATTTAACTGCAGTTGATTTCTGTAATTTAAGGAAGTAACTGCATTTGGTTTCCAGAAATTACTGCAGTTGGTTTCCAGAAATCGGCAACCATTGGGAGAGGGAGCTTAAAATTCTCCCACTTGGTCCATACTTCCAATCTTAATGTCTCATCTTACAACCCATTGATAATCTATATTATGTAATAGATACATGAATCATGGTGATAAGTCCTCTAATGACGAGTATTATCTTCCATGTATTACTATGTATTTATTTCTATTAAAATTTATGTGGCAACAATTTCTTAATGAATAAACCTTATGTTTATTCTTGGTCCTACACAGATGAATTTTCTCAAGTGAAATTAAGGTGCACATAAATATGAGAAAAACATCAGAATAATTAAGAATTTCATTAAGATAACATTGTCCATACAATGAGAAACTACATAATGGAACCAAGTCCCATATTCATTACATGATCCTTGAATTTAAACGGTGGCATGCCCTTAGTCAAAGGATCATCGATCATCAACTCAGTGATGACGTGCTCAATGACCACTTTATTTTCTTTAACACGTTCCCTTATAGCTAAATACTTAATATCGATGTGTTTATTTCGACTCTCACTTTTGTTGTTTTTAGCCATAAAAACAGCAGCTGAATTATCGCAATACATTCTCAAAGGCTTACAGATAGAATCCATAATTCTAAGCCCATAAATGAAACTCTAAGCCATACACCATGTAAAGTATCCTCAAAACAGGAGACGAACTCGACTTCGATAGTGGAAGTGGCAATCAAGGTTTGCTTGCCACTCCTCCATGATACAGCTCCACTGCCCATCGTAAAAGTGTATCCTGATGTTGATTTGTGTGAATCAACACATCCAGCAAAGTCAAAATTTGAGTAGCCAATTACTTCCAAATTGTCCGTCCGTCTATACATAAGCATGTAGTTTTTGGTTCCTTGAAGGTACCTCATTACTTTCGCATATATGATGCAGATATGATGCAGATAAATAAATGATGTGCATCAATGGGATATAGCTAAAGGAAGAACGGTGTCATCACCTCTGAACAAATGCAGACCGGAGGGCAAAAAATGTTCGCACACGCAAATGCAAGCGTATTTACTATGGTGTGCTGGAGGGGATGTTTCCCTATCCTCCCTCGCCTTAATGTTTCCCTACATATTAAATATTAACGTTAAAGTAACTTTTTAATTAAAATTAATAAAATAAAATATTAAGCAAAGCCTTTCGGTAGAAATCACATAAGAGAAATTTTTGGCCGACGCATTTTGAACCAACAAGTGTGGTTCATCATCAGGACTATGTGGGCATATACGGAAGATGTGGGCATATATGGAAACTGGGCATATACGGAAGATGTGCGCATATACGGAAACTGGGCATATACGGAAACTGGGATTAGGATCCCTATCTTATTACCTGAAACTGGGTATATACGGAAGATGTGCGCATATACGGAAGATGTGGGCATATACGGAAACTGGGCATATACGGAAGATTGGGCATATACGGAAACTGGGCATATACGGAAAATGTGCGCATATACGGAAGATGTGGGCATATACGGAAACTGGGCATATACGGAAGATGTGGGCATATACGGAAGATGTGGGCATATATGGAAACTGGGCATATACAGAAGATGTGCGCATATACGGAAACTGAGCATATACGGAAACTGGGATTAGGATCCCTATCTTATTACCCGAAACTGGGTATATACGGAAGATGTGCGCATATACGGAAGATGTGGGCATATACGGAAACTGGGCATATACGGAAGATGTGCGCATATACGGAAGATGTGGGCATATACGGAAACTGGGCATATACGGAAGATGTGCGCATATACGGAAGATGTGGCATATACGGAAACTGGGCATATACGGAAGATGTGCGCATATACGGAAACTGGGCATATACGGAAGATGTGCGCAT